>SDVV010004098.1:0-20558 GCA_016164225.1 Gammarus roeselii
ATCGGGTGTAAGTTAAGCCCTAGCAAAGTCTTGAGGTCAAGGGGACTTAGACGAAAGTGGAGCTCTTACTGGGGATTGGGGTAACTGGATAACGTTCTTAGTGGGATCCTTGCGATGTCGTGGGGTCGAGCGGACTCAGGCATTAGTGTAGACCATGAAAGAACGTCGGATCAGTTGCTCTAGAATGTCTCAGGACCTCTGCAAAGGCTAGTCGCCCGGTGAACTCTGACGTTAGTGAGACCCTTTCATGAGAGCGACGTCAGGCAGACTTACGCGATAGTTAGTTAGTTAGGATATCATAGATCTTTTATGTTCAATTTGAATGCCATGATTCTTTTGTTTGCAATGTTTTGGAGCTCATGTTCTTTACCGGCCAGTAAGTATTACTTACCGGCCAGTAAGTAATCGTGAAATCCCATATTACAACTTATTCGGTCATACATGTGTATTCGGTCGTCTGGTTATAAATGCTTATCACTGATTTTCTTTCCAGTTATTTTGCGAAGGAGTATTTAAGGTACATGAAAATTCGATTTTAGTAAAATATGTTATATTCCCTCAGCTTTTTTGTGTGAAGACCCGTTCCATTAAATCGATGTATAACCGAATACTTGGTTCATATCTGCGAAAGGCTTCACTCTTCCGCACGGGTTATCCCTATATTGAAAATTGTCCTCTTCGGCCGAGTATCCATCACGAGAGGTCGGTTTTCGCATGTAATATGCATCACTCTCTTCTGCAGGTAATATCCCTAAATGAACGTTCTCCCCTCCTGCCGAATAGCCATCACGAGGGTTGGTCTCTTCTATAAAAGTCGTCCACCATAGAAAATGCCTTTCTTTTTCTACAAGAATTTAAATGAATGTTCCCAGTGCCGGATACAACGTTAAATACCCAGGTCACTCTTTGAGCCAATGATAGAAGTACATGTAAGAATGTGTTGAAAAATGTTGTGACGATAAAATACGAGAAGTTGTTTAGATCTTTTGATGTTTGTGTTCACTATTTCGAATGCAAAAGATTTTATTGTAAAGCAATGGTAATATTTACCTCTCAATTTTTGATAAGGGAATATTTATTTGTTAAGGGAATAATATTTATGGCCCGTACTGAATTTCATGGAGAAAACTTCACATGTTACATTATCTGTATTGAAGACATAATCTCTGAGCTGATGATCAAAATAAATATATATTACTAGTTTGATAGAGCAAGGTTGAGATTGTTGCAATCTGTTTCTGAAGTGAAGCCTCGAATGCGGCATGTTGTCTATTCGAGCCTGGTAAGGGACTTGGCGGATTTGTTTCTAGCAGATTCGACGCCCCTTTCATTTGTGTCAGTCAAATGAAATACTTATCCCATCTAATTGGGATACGTATTTTAGGAAATAAGACATTATCCACGTCGGGAAGGAAGACTTTCAGACAATTTAAATGATTTTGTAAGTAAGCGAGCAATGAATTATTGATTAAATGACAGCTAATGCGGTAGTTTAATTTTAAATAAGTTTCCAAAGAAAGTTATCGGGCAAATTATGTGCTGTTTTAAAATTCCTGTAGAAGAAATTTCACTGCTGTTAACTTGGTTTTTGAACGTGCGTCGCTGCTTCGTGACACCATCGCTGTTACTTAGTGTCTAGCCAGCAATACCGGTATGTTAGGCCAGCGGTGTAACTTAGTCTCCAGCCAACAAAACCGGTATGTTAGGCCAGCGGTGTAACTTAGTCTCCAGCCAGCAATACCGGTAAGTTAGGCCAGCGGTGTAACTTAGTATCCAGCCAGCAATACCCGTATGTTAGGCCAGCGGTGTAACTTAGTCTCAATCCAGCAATACCGGTATGTTAGGCCAGCGGTGTAACTTAGTCTCCAGCCAGCAAAACCGGTATGTTAGGCCAGCGGTGTAACTTAGTCTCCAGCCAGCAATACCGGTATGTTAGGCCAGCGGTGTAACTTAGTCTCCAGCCAGCAATACCGGTATGTTAGGCCAGCGGTGTAACTTAGTCTCCAGCTAGCAATACCGGTATGTTAGGCCAGCGGTGTAACTTAGTCTCCAGCTAGCAATACCGGTATGTTAGGCCAGCGGTGTAACTTAGTCTCTAACCAGCAATACCGGTATGTTAGGACAGCGGTGTAACTTGATCTACAATCTTAGTCACCGGAACGTGGACCGTGGCTTTGAATTACGAATCACACGACAGACAGTCACTGAAAGACAACAAATTGTTTGCACCGAATGTACAGCCGTTCTGTCGCTGTTCAAACGAGTATTATTAGCAATATTGCAACAAAGTTACTGTCGCTGTGCTCGATTGGTAACCAATCCGTACCAATGAATATTACCAGAGGAAGCCCGAAATTGTTCGAAAGCTTCGTTTAGGACTTGAACTCGAACAGGGATCTATGCATTGCAGTTTCGGACAATGCTGGAGGAAGGGAGGACATAGCTTAGTGGCTGCATGACATTCAACAAACGAGTAATTGATGTATACTGGATGTTCAATGAAGTTTTAACCATTTAAACAGCATAAACTCAAAATGAAATTTAATTTTAAACTCTGCATTAATGAAAAATATTGAAAAAGAGTGAAATTTGTATGTTTCAATGTGTCACTTGGCAAATAAAATTTAAGTTTTTGTATAGAACCCTTTCTTGTTAGCATTGATCTGAACCCTTCGGATGATGTTCGCAGCTGTACGTCGATTTGTTTCCGCTCGTTCCTCGGGTGATTATTTGCTCCGAAAATTTGTCCGGTAAAAATGCGACACACTCGTTGGAGCAGTGATCATGAGCACCATCCTCCATCTCAGCCAGCTCGATAACTGATATTAGAGAGGGATGGAACCCATTGTCCACAAACGTAAGATAACGATAATTGAATATCTGACAAAAGTTACCGAGCGAAGTCGCGACAGAAGAAAGGAATGAAAAAGTTCACTGTCCAAACAAACCAAACAACACTCGAGCTTCACCCGAAGGAGTCCGATCTGCGCACATAAAAATGAGTTACATTTCGGAGATTGAATCTAATTCCTGGCATTTGCTGCATCAAAACATGGAAAGTCCTTTGGTGTCAAATATATTCCATTAATTTAAATTTCACAGTGTCATGTGATGTTCGTTTAATTCGACATTTAGATTGTTTAGTTATTGGTCACGCCAGTATGTCTAGTTATTTCGTACCTCATTACACAGGATTTTGCGCTTATTTTGATAAGGGTGTTGTTGCTTGCATGTATCTGTTGTTGTGCATGTTTTTATACCGCAATACGATTAGACAATCAAACTGGCAACATTTAAATTCCAGCTGTAAACGTAACCGAATGAACTAAATGAAATTTAATAATTATAATATGTTTCCTGATATTACCAGACGTAGGATATATGTTCAATTTCAAAACAAATCTTGATTGCACACTTAGGAGCGTTACTTTACACGGAGTGAATTGACCAGGACTGAACGATACAGTGTACTACTGTTGTAGGGATTTCCGGAGCAAATTACTTATTTCTCTAATCATCGGACGCCCAAAGTACGTCGTAACATGACGCCTATCTCGTTTGTCCGAAAATGTTCTATATCTTTATATACACTAAATTAACAGCGCCATTCCCCTCGATAATCAATTAGTCGTCTTTTCTTAAACGTGACATATGGTCTAAGGAATGCACTCACAGAACCATTCCTTAACGTGTCCCCGGCCATCATAGGCAGACCTACACTGTGTAACGTTGGGATTAATATCATAAGTCCGAAAGGCTTTCAGATGCCTTGATTCTCTTTGATGGTCTGAGGTTATAAGGATTACTTCGGATTGGTAGGGTGTGTGAGCTCACACTAACTCCTTCTATCAAATTTTTATATTAATTCAAAGACTGGCATCCCGTAACAGTTTCTTATCTGATGTATTGAAAAAGGCTTCACTGGATTTTGCGTTTCGGTTTGAATGATTTATTTTTCTTTTGTAACAGCTTAAGTGAATTTATTGCGTTTGATTTTTTTTTTTAACTTAAGGTATAAGTATTTAAGCATAACGTTAACTATTTTCCATAGTATTCCCATTTTCACCTGTCTTATGCATGAGACAATAATAAACGAAACTCAGTGGCATAAATATCTTTCAGTCGTTCAGCCCTATGATTAGGGCTAGAAAAAATCATGCTGCATTGAAGAGACTCTGTCAAAATTTGTAAATTCTGCACGTTACAAACATTTAAATGTGTGTCATGTTGATCTACTTTTCTTGACTGGGAAGTAACACTTCTATTTCGTATCACTTTTGTCACCCGTACGATGCAACTGGGTAATGAAACATTGACGACCGCAACGCACTAAAATTTAGCTTCTATTGTTACCCAATAATGAAGGTTCATTCAGTTTTCTGAACTAGTAGAAAGATATGGTATGAACTGGAATAGAAATTAAGATATGACTTGTATAGACGAGCTTTTGATTTGAGCGATTATAGCATGTCTGAACTTCAAAAGATCTTAATAGCTGGTGAAGGCTCTACTGAGAGTGCAACTCGATCTAATTTTTTTCGTGACATGCGGTAGAAAAAACTTTAATTGGCGCACAAATATAATATTAAAATAACTTGCCACATTGTTGTCATAAATGAACTCGTAACTTTTATATGAATTTCGTATTGTGGTAAACACGACTGAGGTCTCACAATTTTTTTGCTGTCATGACAACTTTCTTCAACACGCACTAAACGAGCTATTGAATCAGTTTATTCATTTCCTGCATCGGATTCATAAAAATGCTTACGTGGTCACCATCTTGAGCTACGGTACAACGTTTGGTATGAATTTGTCCTACATAACATGAATGTGCACTTTACCAAACTTTCCCCGTTTCATATACTGATATTACTTTTCATGTGAACATATTGTCTATTCTCAGGAGCCAAGAACTATAGCTAATGATTTCTTCCCTAGGATTGCAAAATTGTACCTGTTATTCAGAAAACGTTTGTAACCCTGCAAAGGGATCACCAAAACTGTTCACAAGGTGGCGCATCAACTTGCTCGGCAATTGGACCAAACAAGGAAAGCATCGTAAACTTCCTTTTAAGAACGAGGTCGGAAACATGTTCAGAACGATGTCTGAAGCTTGTTCAGAACGATGTCTGGAGCATGTTCAAAACGAGGTCTGAAGCATGTGCAAACGATGTCTGAAGCTTGTTCTGAACGGGGTCTGATGCATGTTAAGAACGAGGTCTGAAGCTTGTTCAGAACGAGGTCTGGAGCATGTTCAAAACGAGGTCTGAAGCTTGTTCAGAACGAGGTCTGAAGCATGTTAAGAACGAGGTCTGAAGCCTGTTCAGACCGAGGTCTGAAGCATGTTCAGAACGAGGTCAGAAGCATGTTCAGAACGAGGTCTGAAACATGTTCAGAATGAAGTCTGAAGCATGTTAAGAATGAGGTCTGAAGCATGTTCAGAGCGAGGTCTGAAGCATGTTCAGAACGGGGTCTGAAGTTTGTTCAGAACCAGGTCCGATGCATGTTCAGATGTTTAAAAATGTTCTAGGTGATGACTCCAGTATTCCGGTAGGCAAAGTATCAGAACGATTTGGAGAAGACTTTGAAATATGACACTTCTCGTTATCACGTATTTAACGTGTTGAACGTGTCGTCGCATACGTGCATATAAAATTCTAAACAATGTGATTGAGAGTTCGTGATTCGTGATCAGGAAATGTCCTATCGATGACGTTAATTTAGAATAAATTATTACAACATTAGTCGCAATTATTTAACTATTGCTCAATAAAGAAAATCTATTTTCAAGTTGAGGTTTAGTGAAACTGTGTCTGAATCAACCGCATTCTTACATTAAAATTTTGGAAATATGTCTGTATTACATGAGCTTAAATCTTGGATATTGGACGGCAACAGAGGAAACAAAAAAGATCTACTGTGTTAAAATATGGCTTCTTTACCAAGATCTTTTTCCTTTGCTCAATAAACTTTGAATTATCCGCGTGTATCGTTCAGAATGCTAGGCAATTATACAGGCACTTAGCATGCTAATTAACATTAGCATAATACACTGACTTTGTGCCTGAGGGCTACGAATTTTTGTGGTTGCTGAAGCAGTCATTTTTACTCCCACCTCGAAATTGAAGCTTCGGTTTCGGCTCGAAATAATAGTAATGAACAGAATTTCAAATAGCCTTAGCCTTGTGCACGGACTTTTTAAAATGTTATCATTCTGTTCAAGCCGAATATATACCGCCGCTCTCGTTCAAGCTATAACGTATGCCGATGCGGTTCAATGCAGTAAACCGCCATTAGTCTGGCTTTGACGAGACATGGGATGCTCGAAATGGTCGAAGAGATTTATGCAAGCGGCTCCTCCTAAGCAATGAAATAATGGGTAATGGAGTCGAGAAGACTCTCCCTAGATACACCGGCAACGAATTTTAAGGGTTAAGATAAAGTGTATTTTGCCTGGAAATAGAACAACTTACGGCCATACAAGCTGACATTCGACGATTCAGCGTTCTGCAGAATATATTGTTTGGTGGGTTCAATTCATTGGTCGTATGATATTTTGCTACTCTGCGTTCCGCATGTGATGCATAGAAATCTGCTCCTAAACTCTCATCCCTTATTGCATCGAAATGAACGGCAAGGGAGCGGAAACTCACTGTCTCACTTGTTTGTTATATTAGAAACAAATAAATAATACGAATGAAAAATCATTATCATGCTTCTAAGAAAACCTGTCCCCAATCATTTTCTCGTAGCCCATCGGTTACCGTGTTTGTTATGATATAACAACGACGATAACAATTTTGAATTCATTCACGACTGATGCATCAGTGTCAATGGGAGGTGACCCCAGAACAGACAACATAGCCTACTGATCTGTCCCCAAGCAGGCCATCAGTGGAACGACACCAATGCACCAATCCATCTAACCTCACAAGGCAGTCATTGGGAAGCTACCAAAACACCTATATTACGGCCTCAGTATGATCTGTTCTCAATCAATCCATCGGTGGAAAGCAATCAAATCCCCTGTCACAGGACATAATCATTTGTCGTCAATTTGGCCATCGTTTCAGCGAGAAAAATAACAATATCAGAACCAACTGATCTGTTTCCAGTCTTGTCATCACTGGAAGGCAACCTGAGCACTTATAGTATGATATACTCATCTATTATCGTGCAGGCCATTACTTGAAAGGGACCAAAGTATCGATAACAGGACCTACTGAAATATACCCAATCAGGTAATCGCTGATTGGCGACCACGACACCTTCAGCAGGAACTCCTCATCAGTTCAGTAGGGCTTTCGCTGTAAGAGGATGACAGTACCGGCAAGAGGACTTCCAGATCAGGCTATCACAATAGAAGGCGATCCAAGCACTGGAAACAGGACCAAGTGATCAGGTGATCCCTGGGAGGCATGAATGGTCCGCTAACAGGACCTACTGATCTGTCCCAAACAGGCCATCCCTGAAAAGCAATCAATTTACCGATAACAAGACATGCTACTCTCTCTCCGATCAATAGGTAGATAAAAACAATTCCAATTCATGTTTCAAAATCTCGCTCACACTCTTTCATTTGTGTATCACAATTTATGGAGCGTTTCAGTAAAAAGCATCTGATTTTAGTGCAATGTTACGGCACGCATTAAACGCGTTTAATTGACGCGCGTTAGACCACCGGGAGGACTCACCGCACG
Organism: Gammarus roeselii; assembly: GCA_016164225.1. Taxonomy (NCBI): domain Eukaryota; kingdom Metazoa; phylum Arthropoda; class Malacostraca; order Amphipoda; family Gammaridae; genus Gammarus; species Gammarus roeselii. The sequence goes on from SDVV010004098.1 coordinate 7,704, forward strand.
AGTTCAAAATCATTTCCTGCTGCTCTTCTTTCAAGCCTGACAGCTAAGACACGTTCAAAAAATGACCAGAGTCTTTTACTGAATGCAGACGGATGGAAAAAAATGACACTCCCTTCCTTTTCAAGGTCTCAATTCCCTCAAGTTAATAAGATTCCTTTTCCTGAGATACGGAGAAAAGTTTTCCCTCAAGCACGGATTAACTACATCAAAGTTTTGGTGGTAATATTAATGGAAATTCGTCGGGAGAGACTACCACTAAAATACTTGAGGTTGAAGGGTGCAAATCTACCTTCACAATAAATGAATTAAAGAGAGGGTTGATTCCAACATAAAAATTGTTTCTACGCGAAACAATTATTGCATATGAAGATCCAGGAAAACTACATCGATGAAATGGAAGAAGGAAGAAATAAGCACAACACACCGAAATAATTTTTAATAAAAAACTTTATTTAAAGCTTATGTGAGAGTTAATATTCCTTCCATGCGAAAGCTTTCTCCGTATCACTTGATATTTTAAACAAGGACTAGGAAGGCGACGTTGGCTCCTTTGAATCCACTGGGCTTGGTGCATCGAAGTCATGCCAATGTTATGTACCAGGAAAAGAAATAGTGTGCCTGCAAATTTATTTCAAATTATAAAAAGATTTTATACGTATCAAATACAAAAAGTATATAGAAAGCTCTTTGCTCTTCTTGCAATATGTGTGTAGATAATATTCATTATCTTATCAATATGATTTACAGTTTATTGTGCCTTACATTAAAATAGCAGTTGAAGAATATGAAAGTAGTTCGCAACAGAATTCAATGATGTGCTCCTTTTAATGAAAAAACGGCATTTACTGAAAAGGAGTGTAGGTAGACAATTCCCTCTGCAGAGTTCTCGAAACAATGCGAGCAGAAAGGCCAACACATTTGAGCAGGTGCATCCAAATGGCCGTAGCACCCATCTAGCAGTAGCCATCTTTCAGTGGATGGTGGCAGCAGCAGCGACCATGCGGGTAAGGTGAACACGTTGCAGCCGCGGCCATGTGGATATAGTGCCTGTGTGACAGCAGCATCCATGTGGGTACTGTGCCTTTGTGTTAGCAGCAACCGTGTAGGTACAGCGCCCATGTGTCAGCAGCGACCATGAGAAAAGAGCGCCCACTAGGCAAATGAACTAACGTGATGGCAAACCCGCATGCTCACATCCACCACTTGGCAGTAATGCCCATGTGGCAACAGTGATTGTGATGTTGCAGCACTCGTGTAACCATGCGACGATGATGGTGCTGCAACAGCACCAACATGGTCACAGCCTCTACTTTAGCATTAGCGTCGTCCATGTGGCAGCAGCATGACTTGCCCGATAAGTGTGTTCCCTGGCTATAATCCGTGCTCAGGGCATGTTTTTCTTTTCAATAAAGCTGTTAGAAAATTAGCCTTGAGTATTCTGAGTTACCTTTAAACGATTTAAAACAATTTATGGTCTGGAACTGGTGAATGATACGTTATTCATTGTAAATAAATGTGTGTTAATTTAAGGCGAGCATTTTTACGATAGAACTGAGAAAGGCGACAATTTACTTCTTTTAAGAACAAATATCATAAATTTGATAAATGTGTACAAAGGTTTTAGTGAATCAATTCTTTTTGTTGGAATAAATAACAAATAGTATGCATACCTAGCTTTAGGGCTTCCAATTAAATCTTTATCATTATCTGAAATATGACTCTAATTCGACAAATAAGTTTAATTTATATCAATATGATTACTTTATTTACCAGAAATGTATTATTTGTTTTCCTCTGCGTTTCGGGTTCTATCTCCAGGGAGGAGTTTGAATGCTTCATCAGAAGGATTTTACCTCTTTGTATTCATTTCAGAAAATCACAATTTGGGTTCATTTAAGCAGGTGTTTTGTAGTTTTAAAGGACATAGTTGGTATCACCTGCTGACCACAATTTTACTTCAGGTTGATGTACCAAATGTACATCAACCCGATGAAACAACATCTATTTTATCCACAATAGCCTACCCTCGCAACATGAGACGTAGGAAACACTTCACCGAGAAACGCCACAATTTCGAATTGAGAATCAATTTTATCTTTCCATTTGTCACGAAAAGATTCAGCTCTACAGGGCCTCCCAACTCTGTGGCCCAGTGCATCAGGCTAACGCTATTAGCATGGTAAGTGCCGGCGATAATTGTCTTGAATACTGAACAAAACACTCAGGAGGTAATGTGGTCTGGAGCCACGCTGGTGCATAAATCGAAAAAATAAATAATTTCATATAATAAACAGACAAGATCTGTGTTTTCCCTTGTTTGTTCAGCTTTTGTATGACAAACGACTGTAGTATCTGTAAAAACATAATCTAAACTTATTGAATTGATTGCCCGCTGGGAGTTCATAGCCGTATTCTGTTCCACTGCAAATAATGAAGCATGATTTTTTCACTATCACTTCTTTATACAGGCACACTTTGTTCATTTCAACTCTCGACTACTTCCATCTCTATACTATTTCTGTTCGTCGGATTTAAGCAGAATTAATTCAGCAGTGATATGATTGCCATCGTAATTGAACAGGATTATTTCAACAGTGAAATGCTGCTAGCGCACTTGAAAGCAGGATTATTTCAACAGTCAAATGATCGCCCTTGGAATTAAGCAGGAATATTTTAACAGTAAAATGATCGCCATCGCACTTAAGTAGGATTATTTGAACGGAATATCCTATCCATCGCATGAATGCTCTTTTATTGATGATTCCATTTTGAACGAAATACTTATCTTTCAGAAAAATATCTTGAGTTCGTGCAAACATCCAAAGCCTTGAAAAAGAATGAAACTAGGATGTTGCTCTGGATTGTTGTTCTTAGCTTAGTTGTATCAATAGATTGATACACTTGTATGTAAACTTTGCAGTTATGGGGTGGATATTATGAGGAGTATAAAAATGATGTGCATCTAATGATAAATAAAGTGTTGACTTCAGATCGATTCTCATTATGGTTCTCATTATGACGAACCTTGGTCATCAGCCACGGAATATGGTTAAAACGCTGAAAGGTTATACAACAATCGCTAACTGTCAGACTTGACAATTGTACGCACATAGTCACCCATCATTTATTATACGCAAGTAGCCACCCATCATTTATTTTACGCTCATCGCCACTCATCATTTACCTCAGCCAAGTTTCAGAAATCTGTAACGTAGATACGGTGACCAAGTGAAAGCCCCACAAAAATCCATCTGCTGTCGGTTTTCGTGACCGAAAAAAAGCACTTTGTATGTTTTCCCTATAAAAGCATAGCACAGGGGGAACTATTCTCACGCTGCAGACGAATATTCTTCTAATGAATTTTAGAGGAGGTTTCTATGGTTTTCGTATTATTCTCATTATTGATGCCGTGCCACTTACAATCAATAAACATGATTCGTACTTTAGGCATGCTGCTTGCTGAAGTTTCAAATTACATAAATGAATGGTACTCCATCTACACTCGCATAAAATTCAACTCGACTGTTTTAAAATAAATCTAATGACCTCAATCACAAAAAATAAAATCTTCAGTTATGAATTCAATAATTATTGCATTGTGACTGCTGGTAGCGATTTTTTGAATTGCTTCTTGTCGACACCATCTCTTCAATGGGACGCCCTCTTCATACAGCCTTCAACACGACACTTGATATCTGGCAGCAGTGTCGATTTACAAAGGTCAGCAACACGACACTTGCTATCTGGCAGCTGTGTCGCTTTACAAGGTTAGCAACACGACACTTGATATCTGGCAGCAGTGTCGCCTTACAAGGTTAGCAACACGACACTTGATATCTGGCAGCTGTGTCGCTTTACAAGGTTAGCAACACGACACTTGATAGCTGGCAGCAACGTCGCCTTGCAAGGTCGCAACACGACACTAGTTATCTGGCAGGAGTGTCGCCTTACAAGGTCAGCAGCACGACACTTGATATCTGGCAGCAGTGTTGCCTAGCAAGATCAGCAACACGACACTCGATATCTGGCAGCAGTGTCGCCTTGCAAGGTCAGCAACACGACACTAGTTATCTGGCAGGAGTGTCGCCTTACAAGGTCAGCAGCACGACACTTGATATCTGGCAGCAGTGTCGCCTTACAAGGTCAGCATCACGACACTTGATATCTGGCAGCAGTGTCGCCTTACAAGGTCAGCATCACGACCAATGATCAATGCATTGTTGGTGATTGAATACCAGAACGAATAAATATTCTCAACGCTTCAATTAATCAGGCCCAGGATATTCGTTCGCGTTAAAAACAAATGAGTTTTATACTGCAACGCCGGCGCGATATGTGCTGGCAAGTAATTACAGATGGCATCATATCATTCAAGATCCCCATATACTTCGTCATCTAATGCATGTGTTGGCGCTTGGGCATGACATCATCCTCTGCCATACCCAAAAAGCACGGATCATCCGCTGCCCCCCAGAGAGCTCGGCATCATCGCCTCCCCCCCCCCCCAAGTGAGCGCTCTATTTCAACTGTTTCAACTCGGTAGTTTGTTAGGCACCAACGATACCGTTATGAGTAATGCATGAGCATAGCTTGAGCGCGGATATACTCAGACACTCATTGTGATGTGTTATTAACTCTTTATGCGTCATGTCATCCTTGCATCGCTTTCACCCGAAAACTCTCGAGGTGTCTTGTCATCCTTGCATCGCTTCCACCCGACAACTCTCGAGGCGTCATGTCATCCAAGCATCGCTTCCATCCGACAACTCTCAAAGTGTCATGTCATCCTTGCATCGCTTTCACCCGAACACTCTCGAGGCGTCTTGTCATCCTTGCATCGCTTCCACCCGACAACTCTCGAGGCGTCATGTCATCCTTGTATCGAGTCCACCCGACAATTCTCGAGGCGTCTTGTCATTCTGTATCGCTTCCACCCGACAATTCTAGAGGCGTCTTGTCATACTCGTATTGCTTACATCCGACAACTCTCGAGGTGTCTTGTCATCCTTGCATCGCATCCAACCGACAACTCTCGACGTCTTGTCATCCATGTCATCCTTGAATCGCTTCCATCCGACAATTCTCGAAGCTTTTTGCCATCCTTGCATCGCTTCCACCCGACAACTCTCGAGGCGCATGTCATCCTTGCATTGCATCCACCCGACAACTCTCGAGGCACATGTCATCCTTGCATCGCTCCACCCGACAACTCTCGAGGCGTCTTGTCATCCTTGCATCGCTTCCACCCGATAACTCTCGAGGCGTCTTGTAATCCTTGTATCGCTTCTACCCCACAACTCGCGAGGCGTCTTGTCATCCTTGCATCGCTTCCACCCGAAAACTCTTGAGGTGTCATGTCATCCTTGCACCAATTGCACCCGACAACTCTCGAGGCGTCTTGTCATCCTTGTCATCCTTGTATCGCTTCCACCCGACAACTCTCGCGGCGCATGTCATCCTTGCAACGCTTTCACCCGACAACTCTCGAAGCGCATGTCATCCTTGCATCGCTTCCACCCGACAACTCTCGAGGCTTCTTGTCATCCTTGCATCGCTTCCATCCGACAACTCTCGAGGCGTTTTGTCGTCCTTGCTTCGCTTCCTCCTGATGTATTTTTAGGCATCTTGTCATCCTTGTATCGGTTCCACCCGACAACTCTCGAGGCGTCTGGCATCCTTGCATCACTGTACCCGACAGCTCTCGAGACGTCTTGTCATCCTTGCATCGCTTCCACCCGATAACTCTCTAGGCGTCTTGTCATCCTTGTATCGCTTCCACCCGACAACTCTCGAGACGTTTTGTCATCATTCTATCGCTTCCACCCGACAACTGACGAGGCGACTTGTAATCCTTGTATCGCTTCCACCCGAAAACTCTCGAGGCGGTTTGTCGTCCTTGCATCGCTTCCACCCGACAACTCTCGAGGCGTCTTGTGATCCTTGTATCACTTTCAGCCGACAACTCTCGAGGCGTCTTGTCATCATTGCATCGCTTCCCCTCGACAACTCTCGAGGCGTCTTGTCATCCTTGCATAGCTCCCACCCGACAACTCTCGAGGCGTATTGTCAACCTTGTATCGCTTCCACCCGACAACTCTCGAGGCGTCTTGTCATTCATGCATCGCTTTCACCCGACAACTCTGGAGGAGTCTTGTCATTCTTGTATCGCTTCCACCCGACGACTCTCGTGGCGTCTTGTCATCCTTGTATCGCTTCCACTCGACAACTCTCGTGACGTCGTGTCATCCTTGTATCGCTTCCACCCGAAAACTCTCGAGGCGTATTGTCGTCCTTGCATCGCTTCTACCCGACAACTCTCGAGGCGTCTTGTCATACGTGTATAGCTTACAAGTTGTGTAAAGGGGTGCGCATATAGCCCTGGAAATAAAGGGCGCCTATATAGCCCTGGAAATAAGGGATGCGTATATAGCCCTGGAAAAACGGACGACGAGAATTGCCCTGGAAAAACGGACGACGAGAATGGCCCTGGAAAAACGGACGACGATAATTGCCCTGGATAAACGGACGACGAGAATTGCCCTGGATAAACGGACGACGAGAATTGCCCTGGAAAAACGGACGACGAGAATGCCCTGTGAAGGAATTAGATAGGCGATAAAAGAGCCGAAACAAGATGCATATGTGAAGGATTTAGATAGGCGATAATTAGTGATTGCAAATAAGCTTTTGTGAAGGAATTAGATTAGGGAAAATTAGTGAGTACATATATGCTTTTTTAGTGAAGGAATTAGAGATTACATATATGCTTTTTAGTGAAGGATTTAGATAGGCGATAATGTGGGTGTACGAATATGCTTTTAGTGAAGGAATTAGATAGACGATAATTAGTGACTCCATATATGCTCTTAGTGAAGGAATTAGATAGGAGATAATTAGTGACTTCATGTATACTTTTTCTAAAGGAATTAGATAGGCGATAATTAGTGAGTTTATATATGATTTTGTGAAGGAATTAGATCGGCGATAATTAGTGACACTATGCATGATTTGTAAAGGAATTAGATAGGTGATAATTAGTGACTCCATGTATGCTTCTGTGAAGGAATTAAATGTAGGATGACTAGATTTTTGAACCTTCTATCGAATGTATTGGTTAGGATGTATATTATTTGTTAATGTGTCTGACTCAGGCGCTGTCTTTCTCGGACATTGTAGTTGTATCTTAAGACAAATTGATCAAGCTAGTTACTGATGATACATAGAGATACCAGGAACGCATGTTCTTTTCGTGTCGGCCGATTATGCTTGTTGTGGAGGAATTAGATAGACGATAATCAGGATGTATATTATTTTGTTAGTGTGTCTGACTCAGGCGCTGTTTTCTCGGACATTGTAGTTTTATGTTAAGACAAATTGATCAAGTTAGTTACTGATGATACATAGAGATACCAGGAACGCATGTTCTTTATGAGTCGGCCGATGTATTTGTTAGGATGTATATTATTTTTCTGTGTGTCAGACTTACTCGCTGTATTTCTTGGACATTGTAGTTATATGTTTTTTTTTTCTATTCAGGTCAAGTGAGTTGCTTACGATACATAGAGACTGACCATGACGGGTGGGGAAGAGGCGAGGGGTCGACCGGAATCAGGCGGTGTCCAAACCGCAAATGGTATCTAGCGATTTTATCTCATGATGTGTGGTCACACAATGATCTTATCCCGAGATAAGATCATCTTGGAGAATTGTTTTTCTTTCGATATCTTTCAGATTCCTTTCGGTATTATATTGCTTTTATTTACAATTGCTTACGTACGGATTATAGAGATGTAGGTTTTTAGGTCTTATCAACGATATATATATATATATATGATTGTACTATTTCGCACGGCATTTGAGTAAAAGGTTTTACTGCTCAAACCTGAATTGATATGATATTCGATGTAGTTATGCAAGAAATATGGGGTATTTATTAGGAGACCTTAGCTAGTTGTGCTGTATTTGACTCATTTTCAGAGGATGTTTGGTGGAGTTTTTCAGTGGTGAGATGTTTGATGTTGAATATAGGCTATGAACATTTACAGGTTATAACATGTTCATGTTGACATGCTTTCATCGTTTTATACGAAAATGTCATATTTCTGACTATAGCTTTAATAATTTTTCCCAATTCTGTACCCATGTGACCTCATTAGCTGGTGAATCAGATGCATGATATGTCTGAAGTATTATACGTGACTGGATTAGGTCTAGAAATTTGTTATAGATTTGAATGGTATCGTTGTAAAAAATAGTGTTATTCTCATGATCTCAGGGTTAAATGTCAGGTATTTTGGAGGAATGTACGTTTAAGAGGTGCAAGTCCATTATGCATCTTTATGGAATTTTCGTTATTGATCCCCTACAAATGTATACTTTAACATTTAGAAGACGATTTACTGAATAGAGGGGTCCTAGACCATCTACGGTTTGACTACCCTTCACCTAAGGAGATATATTTACTTACGATAGCTTAGGGTGCTTTGTTCAACTTCACTTAGCTTAATATCTACAACATTTTCAGCGTGGCGCAAGAGGCGTTTAGTGCATTTTCAATGTTAAATTTAGGATATTGCAAACAAAGAAAATATTAGATATATTTTTTTTATTGAAAATAGATTTTAACACATTTATACATACATATATATACATGCGATATCATTTTTAGAAAAACATTAAAAAAAAATCTTAACAAAGATTCGACGTGAGCATCTTGACGAAACATAAATAATGACTTCGACCTCGCTCTCTTGTGTTATCTTGATCCTTGGTACCAGTGTCAGTCTGTGGCTTCTTTATCAATGATGTATATTTATTCCTCACCTGAAGCTGTCGACTCGTCTTATCGGTGTAGGATTTATCATCTGGGTGTTTTTTTTTCTCTGATCTATTGGTGTTTGAGACTAATGCCCTTAGTACACATTTTAGATAAACGAGGACCTTTGGGAGAAGTGTATGCAATACCTGTAATCCTAGCCTTGTATCCAAAACTTTGTTTATTGTCTTCAGCGAGCTTTTTATAAACGGAATTTTTAATCACTATTACATGTTTGTGACATCGAATCGTTTCAGATTTTTCCTTGCTATTATGCACATTTCCATTCATTATATTTCCGCAGATATCCGAAATATACCCAATTCTCCTTGCACTCAAACGTTTATGACAGGATTCTCTCTTCTCATGCTTCATTGCCAACATATTTGTAACCAAATTCAGATATACATTTGATTTTTATTATGCAATTTTGTCACTTCTTATACTTGTCACCCTTTCACTACCCCATTTGATAATTCGGTTTCCTTCAACTTTAGCAGTTATTTTTTCTTCACGCATTTCAATATCACTGTCACTGATATCCATCTCACTGAAAGTATTCCACGTTTTTCGATTATTTTCATTCTTTTCAATTCGGTTATGGCTTGGGTCTTTCTCCCACCATATCGATTTAGCCATTTTCAGCCAATCTTCATACATTCTTAGCTTGAGTGTTAGTGGCACCATACTTTTTTTTACGCTCGCGCCATTTTGAGCACTGTCTTTCTCATTAGATTGGAAACCCAAGTACAGATTATTATGTTCTATCAACGTGCCCATTGCATCCTTTGAGGTCATATTTTCTCGTTCATTTTTAAGATTATCATATTCATGTTTATGGTGTCCTTTGAGGTGGCGCCAAAGCCCGACTGATGATCCCGATTTGCTTAGTTTTGTCTGTGCACTACAAATAACACATATCCCCGTCTTTTCATTCCTGTTAAAATACTTCCACATCAAACTGAGCCGCATCTTTCTTCCCCGGAAGCGAATCGCTATCTGAAGGAGTACAGATATGAATCCAATTTATACATGCAGGATCGTTACCTTCACTGTGTTGGCTCATGTATGGGCTACCATGTAGGCATTTACACACATTTTATGCAAAAGGGTTGCCACACACTGCCGGATGCATTAATTCAGTCCCAACCTAACCTTTCCCATAGAACAACATCCCTTGCTGTTGATATAAAATATTTCATGTGCATCAGCTTCATACTATGTTATATTAAGAGAAGTAATCATCCTATCCGATCCTAACCAATCTTATGTACGGTATTCAGTCATTGTATTATACAATGCATGACAAAATTATCTCCACTTGACTCTACATTTGATCTATCCTTTGCAGTTTTGACACCTAATTATTTCTACTTCGCAATCAATCTCGACTCATATATATTACCAGAGAGGTCAGATTTTCTCAATCTTAGATGGATTAAATGTTTCAAGTAATTTATATATGTTTCCATCATACAAATGGCCTCTTCATTTCATACTAGGTCTAACACATTTTTCTTCGATATCTCCTGACATGTCATCCTATGACGACTTGCACAGTCGATCGACCTTTTTTCTTTCCAATATTTCTTTCAAACTCTTCACGATGACAACGTTTCAAATGTTTCCACACGTTACTCGTCGATTTATGTTTATTCAATTTTATTTCTTTCTGGCACAGTTTACAAGCCCCATTCACCCCATTTCTTTCGAACAATCGAGGACTCAAGCTATAACCCATCCTTCCACAACAGAATCCCAATATTGACTGATTATTTTCTCATCGGACTCTGATTTATATCTGACCATTCTGTCACACATATACAGCATTTTCCCCGAGATAGGTTTATGGGTAGCGTTGCATCCCTTGTAATATATTCTCCTTCCGTATCCAAAAATTTCATTGTTTCCTTCGACCAACGCAATGTATGCAATTTCATCGCTTAACCTTTGAGTTGTAGGATATTATAAACAATTGATTTAGGATTTACATACTTTTATTAGTATCATTTACAGATCTTGCTGACATCATCAATGACTTCTAACTCGTTTTTTCGATTACAGCATGGTTCGTACAGCCACCCATATCCTGCATCACGATGTTTAAGTTTCCTCTCAAAATCTATCATATATTCCACCATATCTTTATTGCGAATACCGAAGGCTTTTCCGTGCCCTTGAGTCCACAAATGTAATTCTTCTTCTTCTTGAACTTTAATCATTTGAATCTTCTCAAATTCAATGTCTTTCTGTTTTTCATCAATGAGGGGTTCTTGCATACGTTCCAGGTTTTCTTTGGTTCTTAGGAAAAACCGTTCCCCAACTCTTCAGCTTTATTACAATCATGATAATTTTCCACTCGGATCATATCAATTTCGAGAGTTGATTTCTTATTTTCCTTGAACTTTGTTACATACGACTGAAATCCGTCGATGTCAGTTACCCAGAGCCGACTTCCTTTTTCCTTCATCCATATATGAATGTTATCTCCCACTCTTTTGATTCTTGTTTTACCCATTCTGAGATAACTTGTAGTTTCAACATGTGTCAATATTTCTTCGATCCGTCTCACATCATCTTCGGAGATTTCTTCTTCCAAAACACATAATCTAATTTTTACCCCTTTAACATTCATTGGTATCGTTTTGAGGATGATCCGTCCGTCTCCGCTTATCGTCCACGTAACACTGACTCCAATCACGTCATACAGCTTGCTATTATAATACGTTTGCAAATATTTAAGCATATCATCACTCGCTTCGGCGATCAATTACGGATGTTGGTACGTCTATAGACCTGTATACGTATGTACATATCAAAAACCTAACCTTACCTAACTTATGTACGGTATTTTGTCTTTGACATATACAATCCATAACAAATTAGCTCCACTTGACTCTACATTTTTGATCTAACCTTTGCAGTGTTGATACACACTTCCAATTTTGATCTACCAAATTTTTCACGACAATTCGATGTTGCCTCCTACTTACACGTTATATGCAAATTCATTGCTTAACCTTTGAGTCTTAGGAAATTATGAACATTTAATTAGGGATTGACATGGTTTATTTCTGCATTATTAGTATTATTCACAAATTGTGCTGACATCATCAATGACTTCTATTTCGTTTTTTTTTTCGATTACAGCATGGCTCGTACAGTCACCCAATCTTGCTGCATGTATCAATGTTTCTGCATTTTTTGTTTCAACTTGGTGCGTACATGCAACCGTACTCATCATCACTTTGTAGCAGTCTCCTCTCAAATTTCTTCATAAACTCCACCATATCTTTTATACGAATTCGGAAACCTATTCCATCCTCATGTCTCCATAAATGTAGATCTTCGCAGTTCCATAAATATTATTATTCTTCTTTTGAGCGGACTTTAATTATTCGGATCTTATTCAATTCCATGTACCTCCAATCTTTATCCGAAAGAAACTCCATCATATACTCTAGATTTTCTTCAGTCCCTAGATAGAATTTATTTTACACTAAGCCAACTTTCTTACATGTGTGGAAATTTTCTGCTTGAGACCTATAAATTTCAAGATATACCTTCTTATTCTCTTTGAACTCTGTTACATACGACTGAAATGTTTCGAAATCAGTCACCCAAACCTGTTTTCTTCATTGTCCTTCCATATATGGATAATAGTTCCCGCTCTTGCGATTCTTGTTCTCCGCATTTGTAGATAATTGATATCTTTATCAATTGTCAATATATCTTTGAACCAAGCTAAATCATCTTGGAGATTTTTTCATTCAACACTCGTAAACAAATTTTTGAGATGTGAACATAAATTTTTTTTTCTATTAGAGGATGATCCGTCCGTCACCGCTTATCGTCCACGTAACACTGACTCCAATCACGTCATAATGCTTGCTATTATAATGTGTTTGCAAATATTTAAACCTATCATCACTCGCTTCGGCGAACAATTCTTTGCTATGTATGTACGTATGTCCGTCTATAGACCTGTATACGTACGTGTACGTGAATATTTGAGCGTATGTACGTGTACATGTATTGAA
>SDVV010004099.1:0-20557 GCA_016164225.1 Gammarus roeselii
CGCAATCCACAAGATCTAGGATATAATCCATGTCAAAGGTACATAATTCGCGAAATATTTATCAATGTACGATATCATAGATCAAATATCGCTGAATGCAAAAAGGGTTACCATACAATGACGAATATATTATATCCTGGGCAACTTAAATTATTCTATCCAATAGTTATGTATTTTAATCAAGTTTGATGGTTATGTACGATATTGATATGTATGAATCTCTCCACTAGGGCTGTATATTTATCATATCAAAACTAGTTGAATACATTTTCTCCAATTTGATACAGCAAAAAACCTTCTGCAGATGTTTAGATTACAGAATTTATCGATAACTCTGTTACATGTTCGGATGAGACTCAGCAGATAGGATTCAAGAGAACGAATGCACTTCAATTTGTTACAATTTTAATGTGGATCAGTTATACGCGATGTTAGGTTCAAAGATCTTGTCATTCTAACCAACTTAACCAATATTTATATATTTTCATTCGAATTTGATGGATATGTATGATATTTAAACATTATTTTGTGCGATGCACATATCAAATCCCTCCCACACGGCTCTATTTTTTGTAATTTTTCTTCTAATGTCACACACCAGGTACACACATTCACGCTTTGTACGCATATGCAGGACCGGGTACGGTATTATGACGTCGTATACAGGGATAGTTGCCGATACAATGTAGACACACACACACACACACACACACACACACACACGCCCACACACACACACACACACATTTTGATTGCATATACAGGATCGGTTAACATCTGAGGCACTTAACCTCTGGTATGGTTTTTTTTCCATCAGAACAAAATTCCTTGTTATTGTTACAAGTTATTTATTGTGGACCACCTTCACGTCATGATAGGTGAAAAGAACTAACCATCTTAACCCATCCTTTCCTTTTCTATCCAGGAATTATTTAGTATCGATCGAGTTTGCGTGCATAAATTTGTTACTTTTTAATCGATTTATGATATATTCATTTTCATCCTCTCCACCTTGCGCTACATTTTGATCTAGTCTATTCACACTCATCAAAACCTAACATAACCTAACTTTATGTATGGTGTTCAGTCATTGCTATATACATATGAAGCCCTCCAACGACTCTAAATATCACTTTAACATATATGCGATTTTTTTTTGTCACTCCCATCCCATATAAGTTAGCAGAGAGGACCCATTTTCAATCTTAGATAGTTTGAATGTTACGGGTAATTTAAATTATTTTTGATTTTGACACAATTCTACGTCACTTTAACATATTATTCACACCCATCATAACCTGACCTGACCTTACGTACGGTATTCAGTCATTGATATATACATATGAACCCCTCCAGACAACTCTAAATATCACTCTAACATACATGTTATTCATTTCTTTGTCACTCTCGAGTCATATATGTTACCAGAGAATTCTCCATTTTCAAACTTGGATGGATTGAATGCTACAAGTATTTCAAATTTGTATTTAGTTTCATACAAACGGACACATAGTCTCACACCATGTTTTCATAATTTACTTCAATATCTCCGCTTAACTCTACAACCTTTGACAACTTGCATCTCTGAATTTTCATTTTTTCTTTCCTATATTTTTCTTATCCTTAACGATGACTTCGTTTCAAGATCTGAGTACGTATGTGAATGCGTATATTCACGCGTGTGTACGTGTTACATGAGTTAAAAATATATAACTCAAATTTAATATTCAAAATTTCAATAAAATTTCAAATTTTCGAGGGATGTCACCTTACTTAAATAGCGAAGTTATCACTGCAAAATACAAACTTGGCTCTGTCATCCCTCGAAAATTTGAAATTTTATTGAAATTTAGAATATTAAATTTGTGTTATATTTTTTTAACTCATGTAACACGTACATACGCTTGAATATACGCATTCACATACGTACTCAGCCCAAAACATATACACAGTTAATGACCTAGGTGAGTAATGTTAGGCAAAATGTTTTGCGAAAAAACATGTAATCAACTTATAATAGCCAGCTGGTAATCAAGAATGGAGTCAGTGATACGTTGAGATCAAGCGGAGACACACGTTTCGTCATAGAAGAAACAAAAAATGAACATTCAGATCTCAAAATTTTGTTTACAAGTGCTGGAAGGAGAAATCTCCGAAGATGATATGAGTCGGTTCGAATAAATATTGACTAGTGTGGAAAGTAACAGCTATCTCAGAATGGACAAACAAGAATCAAAAGAGTGGGAGATATCATTCATAAATGTATGCAGAAAAAAGGAAGTCTGCTTTGGCCAACTAATGTGGACGCGAAACATTCGTATGTAAGTAAGTTTAGGAGGGGGGGGAGAGGGGATAAGAGAAGCAAATCTCGATAAATTTTATGATCCAAGGGTAAAATCTTCATCATGGTTGTAATAAAGCTGAGGTAGTGGACAACAGATTATACCTAAGAACAAAAGAGAAACTGGAACGTATGCAAATTTCTCAATTTTGAACCTCAGAATGACTTTGAATAGGAAAAGATTCGAATAATTAAGGTTCAAGGTTTATGACACAGGTTTATGACACACGGGAACGGAATAGCCTTTGGTATCCGCATCAAAGCTATGATGGAGTATAAGATGGATTTTGAGAGTATACTAAAATATAGTGATGAAAAGTACGGTTGGATGACGAACAGTGCTGTTTAAATATCA
The DNA here is from genome assembly GCA_016164225.1 of Gammarus roeselii. Taxonomy (NCBI): domain Eukaryota; kingdom Metazoa; phylum Arthropoda; class Malacostraca; order Amphipoda; family Gammaridae; genus Gammarus; species Gammarus roeselii. The sequence continues at coordinate 2,697 of SDVV010004099.1, forward strand.
ACAATCAGGTAGATGATATTGATGATGGCAGCAAGGTCTGTAAATAATGCCAATAAATACTAATAAAAACTTTGCATGTTCTCAATATTATCCTAAACTCGAAGGTTAAGTAATGAATTGTGAACATCGTGACAGTCGGAGGTAACATCGCATCTTCGAAATCAGTAGAAAAATATCTTTCGAGGGTTGAAATGATGCCAGAAAACCTAGTTCGAGGTAAATGATCTAGATGTGATACAGAATGGAATGATATAAATCACCGTCCGATCAGATCTTGAAACGAAGTCATCGTTAAGGATAAGAAAAATATAGGAAAGATAAAATGAAAATTCAGAGATGCAAGATGTCAAAGGTTGTAGAGTTAAGCGGAGGTATTGAAGTGTATTAAGAAAACATGGTGTGAGACTATGTGTCCGTTTGTATGAACCTAAATACAAATTTGAAATACTTGTAGCATTCAATCCATCCAAGTTTGAAAATGGGGGATTCTCTGGTAACATATATGACTCGAGAGTGACAACGAAATGAATAACATGTATGTTAGAGTGATATTTAGAGTTGTCTGGAGGGGTTCATATGTATATATCAATGACTGAATACCGTACGTAAGGTCAGGTCAGGTTATGATGGGTGTGAATAATATGTTAAAGTGACGTAGAATTGTGTCAAAATCAAAAATAATTAAAATTACCCGTAACATTCAAACCATCTAAGATTGAAAATGGGTCCTCTCTGCTAACTTATACGGGATGGGAGTGACAACAAAAAAATAGCATATATGTTAAAGTGATGTTAAGAGTCGTTTGGAGGGCTTCATATGTATATAGCACTGACTGAACACCATACATAAAGTTAGGTTATGTTAGGTTTTGATGAGTGTGAATAGACTAGATCAAAATGTAGCGCAAGGTGGAGAGGATGAAAATGAATATATCATAAATCGATTAAAAAGTAACAAATTTATGCACGCAAACTCGATCGATACTATATGATTCTTAAATAGAAAAGGAAAGGATAGGTTAAGATGCTTAGTTCTTTTCACCTATCATGACGTGAAGGTGGTCCACAATAAATATCTTGTAACAATAACAAGGAATTTTGTTCTGATGGAAAAAAAACATATCAGAGGGAAAGTGCCTCAGATGTTAACCGATCCTGTATACGCAATCAAAATGTGTGTGTGTGTGTGTGTGTGTGTGTGTGTGTGTGTGTGTGTGTGTGTGAACGTGTGTGTGTGTGTGTCTACATTGTATCGGCAACTATTTCTGTATACGACGTCATAATACTGTACCCGGTCCTGCATATGCGTACAAAGCGTGAATGTGTGTACCTGGTGTGTGACATTAGAAGAAAAACTACAAAAAATAGAGCCGTGTGGGAGGGATTTGATGTGTGCATCGCACAAAATAATGCTTAAATATCATACATATCCATCAAACTTGAATGAAAATATATAAATATTTTGAGTTGGTTAGAATGACAAGATCTTTGAACCTAACATCGCGTATAACTGATCCACATTAAAAATGTAACAAATTGAAGTGCATTAGTTCTCTTGGATCCTACCTGCTGAGTCTTATCCGAACATGTAACAGAGCTATCTATAAATTCTGGAATCTAAACATCTGCAGAAGGTTTTTTGCTGTATCAAATTGGAGAAAATGTATTCAACTAGTTTTGATATGATAAATATACAGCCCTAGTGGAGAGATTCATACATATCAATATCGTACATAACCATCAAACTTGATTAAAATACATAACTATTGGATAGAATAATTTAAGTTGCCCAGGATATAATATATTCGTCATTGTATGGTAACCCTTTTTGCATTCAGCGATATTTGATCTATGATATCGTACATTGATAAATATTTCGCGAATTATGTACCTTTGACATGGATTATATCCTAGATCTTGTGGATTGCGGACCTTACAATGCAGATCTGTATGAAAAATTGGTAGAGTGGATTTATTCAATATTTGATATAATAGACGAAAATGGTAAGAGCAAAACGCCCAACACTACAAAAAAAAATCATTTTCCAACAGTAAAACCGTACTTAACTCTTGCTAACGCTTTAACATTCGTAACACTCACTGACGTATGGGGTGAGCTTACATAAACGTTTTGAACTCGAAAGTCCACAAACGAGAGATGACCTAACATTACTCGAGACTGGTGATATTACTGGACTCGGAACAAGCGAAGTGAAAAAATATATATATGAATGTAGGCACACAATCTGCCAAAGATGGGTAAAAATACAGCGTCATGTGAATAGATTTGATAAGGATGAAGGTTAAATCAATGAAGAAAAAAAATACCTAATATAAGTATGAAACGGGGAAAAATGTACAATCCTTGGTAATTTTAGGTTAGAATGAGTTAGGATTATGGCCATCACTACAGACCTTCAGTGAAAATGTTAAAGTGGATCTGGTGAATAGTCGTAGAAGTCAAATATTCTGAATGGGAACGCAGTCACATAACAAGAGCCTGAATTAATCAAAAACTTCCAAGTGTCTAAACTGCAAACGAAATACAAACATTTATAAAAGTAAGACTTGCGGGAATAAGCATCTAGCAAAGACCTGCGATTGGATAACATACATGAGATGTACACTCAATTATTGAAGAATTTCAACGCTAACACTCAACACAAATCTGGTAGAATAGTTTTCCTAGGTAATGTGGAACCGGACCCAAATCCAATGTCGAGAGGGGGAACACACCAAATTTTTGAAGCATTACATCAGAAATAAGCGTTTTTTATGCCCAACATCTCATGAAATTAGGCAAATTTATATCGAATACAGATATATTCGTATGATATCAAATCAAAATGTACACCAACATATAAAAAATATATATCTTAATAAGATTTCCTACTCAACCCTAAGCAACAACGATTAACTATTATATACGGTGTCTCCTACCGCACCCAGATGATGAACCCTACTCCAATATCCGACGTGATCTGGTTCATGACTAAGATCGTATACTAACATAACAGTCATACCGAAAATAACTGACATTTTACGCTGAGTTAATGTGAAAAAATGTTATTTTATAGTATCATACCATTCAAATCTATAATAAATTCCTAGACCTAAATGATGCCATGCCTCTGGGAGTACAAATCCAAGCCAACTGTGTCATAAAAATGAACTCTATAATGCTTTACTAGGTCACTTCTCAGCAATCTACCACTGATATATAACAAATTTAGAGGTAACACACAGTCTTGATCCGATGCCACAGACCTACCTCGCATCTGTTAACCCATCGTCTCTGAACAGCCTCGAACAAAGACACATCCTGGACATAATCAAAATCTAGACACATGTACAGTGGTCAAGAATGAGTCTCAGAGAGTGTGTGGTCATAAAAAACTGGGATTCTGTTCACTGATGACATAAGTAAAACACTACAACGATGAGTAGCTTGTCACATAACCTCACTAACGAACCCATGAAACTCAAGATCGACGTCAACAAGAACGTACATAATTCACGTTGAACATGGATGGACTCCAAAATGACAACCAAAGAGTATAAACCACCTCTTCACTAGGACCCATTCATACAGTAAATTATCATCTAAACGTTAAACTACACATTTGCTAAGAATCAATGACGAAAATTCCACAAAGATGCAGTACGGACTTACACCTCTTAAACATACATTCCTATGGTTCTCGTGGAAAAAAAACATGACATCAGGAACATATATAGAAAAGCTAAATAAGGTTTTCTACTCTGCTATAATTCACATAAAAATTGTACTACATTATGGTATCCATCCTAATAAATCGGTCCATTTACACAAACAAGCATAAACAGAATATTGAAGAATGGTCGTACAATAAATATACAATACCGTAACAGCAAAACCAAAGTTGTAACAAATCGTCTATTCTATATCTATAATAACTACGCCAAATATTGTATCAGGATGAAAGAAGATATATGAAACACAAAAAATGAACAATATGTAACCAAATTAGACCTGAAATATTGTTCTATAATGTAGATACATACGTAATATATCCTAACTTGTATAAATAACCAACAGATTGCATTGAAGATGGAAATTCAACAGAGAATCTACAAAACTGAAAGACCTATACTAAAACTCACGAGATAAAACAAAGCAAGAAGATAAATTCTCTACCATACCCAAAACATACATTAAAACGTGATGAATGAGAATGAACTATCATTTAAACAAACAAACAAGAATTATGAATAAGATACCAAGACATGCAGGCGACGTAACTGAAACCTATAGTAAATACGGTATAGTACATACAAAAATCTAATGAAATTAGCCGCAACTTCTATCCGAAACAGGGATAATTCAACGTCTCTTTAACTAAAGTAACTACGGCTAAATTGTAACAGATGTGTCATATATACATATAAAACTATCACAATGATGCAACAACCGACCCCCATTATGCCTGAAATAATGTAGAAGCTGCAAGCCTAAAATACCCCAAATGTCTAAAACTGAATGAGTTAACTGATCGAAATTCCAAAAACAGAGCAAATTCAACATAAATCAATCGATCATTACTAAGTGTACATAACATAATATTTTAACTTACAGTAAATCCATATCGTTCAGGTATTTTCGTTATTGGAAAAACGCATCAATGGAACACTGATATAAATGTTTCAAAACTGGATATTGCAAAATGGGGTAGAAAAAATCTCGTAACAGTGATACAGCATCCTAAGAAAAAATATATATACATTAACCGCAAACAACCTGCAAAATAATCCTCACTATTTCTATAGATATTATATACATATGAAATAAATAGATGGGAAACACAGAACCTTGCCTGTAATCCTACCTTCAGGCTGGTACAAACAGGGCCGTCCGCACACTAAGGCTGCAAATGAAGATATAAGACATACCTACCACACTAATCCTACAAAAGAATATATAGTGATAAATGAACAAAACATACAAAAATATCCCAAGCCCCCACCGCTACGAACCCACCAATCAAGCATCGAATGAGTCATATATACTCTTAAGTGATTTTTCTCTAGGAATGATACAGTCATCCTGTAAATATTGTATCTATTTTCCTTCATCGGATATCTCACAGCATAGAAAAAACGAATGGAGGAGATACTGTAGAAGTAAGTAAAGCTTAGCGCAGGGTACTGATTAAAACAATCGGATAAAAAATAACAATAAACTTATTGATTCTATGCCACATGTAAAATTGATCAACAGCGAGCAGTAAGGCTTTTTAATATATAATAATACATATAAATTATTATCAACAAAAATTCCTATAAATGTATGTTTGTCAATATCCCCCAAAAAACAGTCAAAGGAGCCACCATTGAACATGCAATTTGAAAGCAACTAAGTTGCAATATCCCCACAAGCATTGAAATGCTGATAACCTTATGTAAATATATATAACCCGTTAACATGTATAAGCTATCCGTTAGGTGACTCGGGGCACCAAACCAGATCCGGTACCCTGCCCCCCCCCCCGATCTCCCCCTTTTTTGCGGGCCGGTTGAGTCAAGGTTGCATGCAATATCCCGGTGAAATGTTATGTGCAAATTCCCGTAGACCGGACAAAATCCGCGTCTTGGCAACATATACTCTACTCTCATCCGAACCCTCAGGCAAAAACAGAGAGGTTCAATCATTTCTTCGCAGGTGTTGAGAAACAGATTTTGGAAAATCTGTGGGGAGAGTGCCCTAGTAACAAACGTCAAATCAAGTAACAAACGACCAAGTAACAAACATCACCAAAGCAAGTGTAACAACACGAAATGAAACGAGCTGTATTTGGTTGGAAGAACACCAATTCGTCAGGAAAAGATGGTTAGCCTCACACCTTTTGAAATACAGCTTAATAGTTAACTTGCCCTATATCAGGGCAGTTAGTAACACCTCTTCAGCAAATGAAACTTTTCCGGAGATCTGGAGGTGTGCAATCATGCAAACAATTCATGAATCTGGGGTTATGAATGAACCATAAATTTTCAGACCGATCAGTCTTCTGACAGTCTTATCCAAAATTCTAGAGAAGGTAATATCTTTCCAATTCATTGATTACCTAGAATCTAAACAGCTATTCAATGACAGTCAACATGCTTAGTGGCAAAAATTATCAACAGAAAACCCACGTATAAGCATCATTGGAGATCTGTACAAAAACTTTGATGACGAGTAGACATCTCTGCTGGTATTGCTAGACTTCCCATCCGTAACACGGGACTGGACCCTACTTGGTTTGAAAGTTATCTGTTAAAGCGACAACCATCAGGTAAAGTCGATGACGCCCATATTTTCTGTATAATTTTTGTCGTCCATACACGCTCGACTATCGTACAACTATATAGACCCCTCATTACAATATGTTATGATGATGATGATGATAAGAAGTGAGCCGGTGACTGAGATATTCAGCTCGGAGGATAAAAAGTGAGCCGGTGACTGAGATATTTAATTTGGATGGTAAAAAAGTAAGCCGGTGACTGCTATATTCAGCTTGGATGATAAAAAGTGAACTGGTTACTGAAGTATTCAGCTTGGATGATAAAAAGTTAGCCGGTGGCTGAGATATTCAGCTTGAATGATGAAACATGAGTCGGCGACTAAGGTATTCTGCTTAGCTGATAAAAAGTTAGCCAGTGACTAAGACATTCAGCTTGAATGATAAAAAGTGATCCGGCGACGGAGACATTCTACCTGGATGATAAAAAGTGAGCCGGTGACTGAGACATTCGGCCTGGAAGATAAAAAGTTGGCGGAAACGTGTCTCTATCTTCCTTAAACGTCGCTTCTTTCCGTGCATCGGTTGGTTCACATAATTTACCACAACCGTACAACCTCATACAATAACCCTCTTCCGGCACCTTGCCTATTCCAATGCCAATGATCTGCTGTGGCTGTACACCTGCGAGCTCTAATGACTATAATCTTCCTGTGCAGTGCATTTGTCATCAGACGCTGATAGCCAATTGTTTCTTTAATCTTATCAGCAACATGCAGAGATCAATATGTTCACATAAATTTGAACGATTCATCCAATAGTTTGCGATTGAAAACCACTGATGAGATTTCTTGTCGGCTACAGCAGAGCTTCCGTGGAGTGGTGAGTGATGTAGACGGACGGGGTTAACGTTTTGAGTCAATAAGACAAAAATAAGTAATAATGTTCACTCTGAACACCAATGGACAGGGTTGTTGTTTTGAGAGTCATTATCGCAATAAAACCAATTATTCATAAATTTGAACTCGTTATTTTTTTCATAGTATTGACACTGCGGTGAATATAATACAGTACCTGCAACGGATATCTTTGAAACAAAATAATGAGTTTTTCATTATTATATAAAATAATAATTATTTAGATTTTCCTACGACAATTCATATGCTTTCAAGTATGCACATCGAAGTGGTCCTATAGACTCTCGCAAAAATAGACTACACATTTACAATAACACAAGTTGGGACAGTTATTAGCAGCCTTACGACTCGGCAGAACGTGGGACAGTTATTAGCAGCCTTACGACTCGGCAGAACGTAGGACAGTTATTAGCAGCCTTACGACTCGGCAGAACGTGGGACAGTTATTAGCAGCCTTACGACTCGGCAGAACGTGAGACAGTTATTAGCAGCCTTACGACTCGGCAGAACGTAGGACAGTTATTAGCAGCCATACGACTCGGCACAACGTCGGACAGTTATTAGCAGCCTTACGACTCGGCACAACGTCGGACAGTTATTAGCAGCCTTACGACTCGGCACAACGTAGGACAGTTATTATCAGCCTTACGACCCGGCACAACGTAGGACAGTTATTAGCAGCTTTACGACTCGGCAGAACGTGGGACAGTTATTAGCAGCCTTACGACTCAGCAGAACGTGAGACAGTTATTAGCAGCCTTACGACTCGGCAGAACGTGGGACAGTTATTAGCAGCCTTACGACTCGCCACAACGTCGGACAGTTATCAGCAGCCTTACGACTCGGCACAACGTAGGACAGTTATTAGCAGCCTTACGACTCGGCAGAAGCTTTGGTGCACGTGCAAGAGCAGATAAGGGAATCGCTTTCATCTTGCGCCACCTGCCCCAGCTGACACACGCGAAGGGATTGGGTCCTCTGCTCAGATATCTATACAATTAAAATGTGTGCGACCTTAGAGTCACACTCTCAGAACCATAGATTCGTTTTCTAAGCCGTCGAGGTGAGTGTTCAAATTGAAGACCGTATATTGACCATCATTTGATTAGTGCATTCTGAAAAAAATGCACAAAACACTATTCATATTTTTTTAATGAGTGTTATCTTCATCAGGATTTATATACTAATTATTGAACTTTTGAAACCTGAGGTCAGCACTTGAGTCTAGTGTAACAACAGCCCACACCGCTAGGAAGAGTTTACTTGTCGTTGACTGCGCAGCGCATATTTTAACGATAATGAACACGTCCCCAACAGGCGATGTTACGACAAGGGCGCTATTCTGGTCGGTGATAATAGTTCTCGCACGACATCTGCTTTTTTTGTTCTATGTCAAAGGCACGGCCGCAGCATATCAAAGGCACTGCCGCAGCTGCTGTTTCCCGCATGCCTCGTTTACAATACAGATGGCAGACGACCAAACGGCAAACCAGGGCTGCTCATTGTTATGGCCACAATTCACATATTTAAGCGCGTTGTTCAAATAATTTCCACTACGCAACACTTTAGCTGGACTTACGCATTGTTTTAACCAAAGTTCAAACAAAGTTACTACATGAATAGCACATTATTTCTTTGTGGGAATTACATATTAATAAAGCAGATATTAAAAGAATGCTACACCTGGAATAGTCCTGCAAGGTGGCAGCTGCACGGCATTGTGTGCTATTGCTGTGCAGCGCACGCACACCAATAGCATTGCTGACCAGTCAATACAATTGACTGGCCAATATTTGGCCAATCAATTGTATTGGGAATAATTTATACGAACAAAATTTTCTACAGAAATACAATGATACCGCAGTAGGGAAATTTTTTATTGGTATAATAAACAATGCGCAATTTTGCCCCCCCTCCCCCCCCCCTACTTCTGCCTACTAAACAATTGTGTATGCAGCCATAATTCCACTTTGGGTAAACTTACAAATTAAACTATTCCAAGTGTGCTTCGTGCCTCGAATAAATCCGTGAAGGCGAAACAGATTAGGCAAAGATAAATGATATCTACATACCCTGGATATATATATATATTAGCAATGTTATGATTTGTTGGGAATCTAATTTCTAACAAGAACAGGTACACTAGAGCTTCAATAAGCATATAGATAACAAAAGAACATGCGGCAGGGGGGCTAAATCAATATAAAAAGGACACGATTTTAAAAGAAAAAGAAACATTTGGGGAAATATATTTCAAAACGTTTCGGGAATAGATCCCATCACCAGTTAGAAGGAGGTTTCTTATTTATTTTTGTATGTGAGGCCAAAATAGAAGATGGTTAAGGCTAGGCTGCTAGACCACCGCCAACGTTGCGTGGACGGGTAATGACTGGACCATTTACAACGGGGCAGTAGAGCTAGCTACCTTCCTGGCGCTTGGGAGAGGATTGAGGTACCAAACAGTTTGGTCCGGTATTAATAGGGTCGGGTCGGGGCAACTATGTTCTGATTCTTGGCTTGGAACGGTCTAAAGTTTTGTGACTGACTGCTGAATATTGAGGTTAGGTCGTGGTTGGCATATGTGCAGGGATTCTAATGCTCTCGAGGATTTTGAAATGCTTGGTTTTGAATAGGTGGTTGTGATCCTCAGCATGCTTGCGCGGAATGGAGTGGGTAACCGTAGTGAAAAGTTTACCTGTTCTGCTCGAGACTCCAAGATGTTGGTCCACTCTCTCTCGGAATATACTTTTAGTATTTCCGACGTATGAAGCTTGACAGCTGTCACAAGAAAAGCAATAAATGATGTCGGAACGCACTTTGGGAGAGACCAGATTTTTGGAGCGGAACAACGATCCGATGGTGAAGGATGTTTTTAAGGCAAGGTTCAATTTAACGTGTGGGTAAGAATTCGAGAGTGTGTTCAGTAGTTTAGCGAAAAGTGGAATTGAGTTCAAGTCATAATAAGGTACAGACAGAAATACTGGTTCTATGCTGGCAGTTAGTATTTGGGTTGTTTTTGAGGAATCTCTTACAAAGTTTCTCGAACAAGGTGGCTGGGTGACCATTATGGGTGAAAAAGTGCGCAGGATTTCGATTTTTTGGTGAAATGCTAGGTAGGAGGAAGAAAGGTTGTATCCTCTGTGAATTAAGGTTTTATTGTTGTTTATCCTATATTTTAGAGGGGTACGGGAGAAAAAACTCATGCCTAGGACAGAGACAGTTGGTTTTCTATAGATGCTGGTTTGCATTCTGTTGTTCTGGTCTTATGATACATTTCTATCAAGAAGAGGGATGGAGAGGTTGTGCTCCGTTACGACAATGAATTTAATAGTTGTATGTTGTTTATTCAAATAATCTAAGAATTTGTTGCTGTGAGACTGTTCCTTATAAATAATGGAAGTGTCGTCGGCATATCTTCTATAATACATGGGCCTGAATTCTGCTGGGCATTGGTCGAGCCAAATCATTTCATAATAAAATAAGAAGGCATTGGCTAGAGTGGGACCCAATGTGAAACCCATTTGTACTCCATCGCACTTATGGGAGGCTGAATTGCCAAAGATAAAGAAGAATTCATCGTGTTTTATAGAAGATATGTTTACGACAGATATGTTTACGACAGCTGCAAAGCGTCATACCTCGGCAGCACTAAAAGGTGATTCTGAGAGAAAGTGAACCAACATCTTGGAGTCCCGAGCAGAACAGGTAAACCTCTCACTCCTACCCACTCCATCCCTAGCAAACATGGTGAGGATCACAACCACCCATTCAAAACCAAGGCCTTCAAAATCCTCGACCTATCACATAGCAGCTCAAACTAATTAATTCTAGAATCAAAATAATTACGCCAATCACGACCTACCCTCAATATCCAGCCGTTAGCTACAAAACTTTATACCGATCAAGCCACAAATCGGGACATAGTAGGCCCTGACCCGACCCTACACTAATACCGGACCAAGCAATCTGGTACCTCACTCCTCTCCCAAACGCCATGAAGGTAGCTAGCTCTGCTGCCACCGTGGAAATGGTCCAGTTATTACTCGTCCACTCACGGAATGATACGTTGACTACTCCATCTTTGGCGGTGGTCTAGCAGCCTAGCCTAAACCATACGCTGTTTTGGCCTCACATACAAAAATAAATATGAAACATCCTTCTGATGATGGGATCTATTACCGAAACATTTTGAAATGTATTCCTCCTAGTGTTTCTTTTTCTTTTAAAATCGTGTCATTTTAATATTGATTTTAGCCTTATCTCGTATCTTCCTTCATTCGTTCTCTATAATGCTTATTGAGCAGTGTCAGCAGCAGGGCCTTACATATTTAACATTTTACTTCTACTGCGTCATATTGGTCAATCCCTTCCTCACTTAAGTCCATCCTGTTTTTCAACGAGACGCGAAGGGTGAGAAAGTGCATTAGAGCCGGGTCGAAACTCATCCGTTAACAATCATTCTCCACTCACGCCAGCGCATTGCACGCTTTACCGCTTGTTCCACGCGGATGACTTTCCTCCCTCAAGCTTGCTTCACAATATCCATCCACCCAACTTTCGGTTTTCATCTAGACATACACCCACTTGTCTCCGCTTCCATCACGCTTTTACCAATCTACCCTCATTCATATTCACCATGGTCCGAAATACATCAGAACATGCGAGTCAACTCTGTTCTCCGACTTTCTCACCATCCCAGTTCTAATTCAATCAACGTCATTAGTGATCCAATCACTTCTTGTCACTCTGCATATCCCTCCTAAACTTTTCCGCTCAAAAACTCTCAACCTTTTTCTCTCTTTCATTCTCGCCCTCACGTCACTGCTCAGCTGAGCCCAGTTGGAACAACTTTCCCTTCGTACAACTCATTCTTTCTGCTATACCCTAGATCAAACTGTTCACTCTTCAGTTCACCCATCACTTAACATCTTTCCTTTGCTCTAAGTTTCTCATCAGTTTCCACTTGATCAGTCTTTTCCACATAAGAGACCAGACACTTAAAACACTGAACTTCTTTCAATAACTCTCCATAAAGGTCACTAATTCGGCTCGCATCGGCTTTCCTCGAGCATCTTATTATTTTTCTGTTACCCTCACTATCTTGTTGCTTCGTCCTCTCACTACCCAACTCCGACACAAGCCTACTCAGCTTCTCCTCCTAATCTGCCACCAGTGCCGTATTATCTGCAAACATTCACTGATTCAAATGTCAACTCTGTCCATTTTCTCATAACAACACAAAACCTCGACACAATACTCTTACGTTCATCTCACTGATCAATCCTTCCATGCTGAGTTGGACCTTGCCTCAGTCCAACTTTCACGGTAAACCAAGCACTCACCTTGCTCCCTACTCTGACATGCTCTGCAGCCAACACATAAATCAAGAACTAACTAAACATGGGTTCCGTAGAAGTCGACACCAAGTTTGGAACAATTTGTACGTATAGTCCACGATTAAATAAGAAACACTTGCATTCAAGGAAGAAATACCTATTCCCCATACTTTGGACCACAGATGACTTCCGCTCTTCCACTTGATTTTTTTTAATCGGAGAAGCATAATTTTCCATTAACTTAATCTTCTAGAGTGATGTTTCACCTGATGGTAAAGTTATACAAACTTTATACAGAGAATTATAAAGGAGGAGGTAGCGAGCCTTGTAAGCAGCGGATAAATATTTACTGACCCGGCGTAAAGGGAGTGAGGAGACGGAGCCTCGATGTCCTGCGAGTTCGACCAATGTCAGCGCTCATTCAAATCGTCCCAAGAAAGGGTTTCTCATATTTGCTCCCGTCAACCTTCGCCAGCCTTTGGGGACGGTTGGTCGTCTTCTTGTTGTTTTTACTGTTAAACAATACTGCTCAGATGATTCTCCGATCAAACCCTGGATACAAACTTCAGGAATGTCAGTAATGTGGTCCTCAAATGCGGAGCAAGAACAATAAAAATAAAATCAATGAAATAAAAATCCTTCATACAGGAGAGGACTTGTGGTATTCTGTTTTGTTATAAAGTAAGTCTGATAACTTATATGGCTTCTAACTTGTATGCCGTATAACTGATATTCCTTACAACTTATAAGTCTCATAACTTGCATGCCTTATAACTGATATTCCTTCTAACTTATATGCCTTATAATCCATGAAACAAGTTTACCAAGTAAGGAAGGTGGTTAAACGATGCTGGTTACACACAAGGTTTCCTAGTTCTATACAAACAAATTATATGCAAACAAATGACAGCATACTTACTCCAAGCAACGGTCATTCAGAATGCTCACAACGTGCAAGATCGGAAGAAATCATCGTCAATTTGAACGGAATCATTCAAGAAAACCAATCACGCAGAGAAAATAAATTGGCTCTGTGGAGGTAGGGATTAGTTGTAGACCTGTCAGGTACATTCTAAAGATTGATCTTAGACTAAAACCTCACTAATTGCAAACATCACTGCAGCTCTCGAACCATGACAATGACAGAAGATTATTGCTTTGTCAACTGATTAATGAACGGTTCAAAGAAAGACGATCAGATGCGATCACCTTAATATTCATCAATGAGAGTCATATCAATTTTAATGTTTCTATTGTTAAGCAGATCATTCGTAATACGGGCTCTCTCAAAACCCGGTATAGAGGTATTTGAAACGACTATGCACTCATCATAATTGATAGTTTGGTGCGGCTCAAGTTCTGATAACAAAATATGGGCTATACTTTTTGAAAGTGCTGATACGGGGAATGTACGTAATGTGAACACCGAGTGAAGTCATCATCGGAAAAACCTTATAGTCTGTGGCCAGGAATCGAACCCGACGTCGCTGGTATGCACACTGAGCACTAGGCCAGTGTGCTGGATGGCCTAGTGCTCAGTGTGCTGGTCTCGCATACCAGCGACGTCGGGTTCGATTCCTGGCCATATAGAAATATAGAAAATACCCTAGCATAGGTAAGAACGGTCCATGTATACGAGTACAAGTAATTACTTCAGTACGAAATAGTCTCATCTACATACATATAACTTGTAAGTGTCGTCGTAGTCATGCTATCACTGACGCGGTACTGCAGTTAAAGATATTATTTGTTTGTCATAAGTTTGCAGTGTTTACCTCATAGACAGAATAACAGCGCACCCTGTAACTGTAAGTACGTTCAAACACAATTGTTATACTTGTTATCCAGTGCCTGGATGTGCCCGTGTATTCCATTTTGTATTCGTTACTAGAATGCATTTTTCTTTACGTAACGCAGGTCAAAGTAGAACACCTCTCAAAGACAGCAAAACCTAGCTACATCCAGACCAAATGCACGAAAGTGACATAAAACGTGACCTCACATTTCTCTACTTTTTTTTTAATTGCTGCAGGAACTTCAATGTAGTACTCATATGTTTGGATAAAACTGGGAAATGGTTTGTGTAACCAACAATCTTCAACCAATACCTTACTCGATGAAATTGTACCCTGGGATTTAAGATGTATTACAGTTTTAAGGCATACCTTGCGAAACACAAATACCACGAATAATTTCGTGAACAAATAGTTTTTATTTATCTATTCATTTAATTTCTTAGATGTACATGCAGGTGTCTCTTAATATTTTTCTTTATACAAAAAATATTACAGTTATATAACCTGTCACATGATAAAACAAGATAATCTTAAGTAACATATTTTGTGACCACAAAAAAAATAAAGACTCTTCTGGGCAAGTTAAATATTACATCAAAGGACACGGTTATCTAAATCTGGCTCATAAAGTGTCAAAAGCACATTGAACTGGGAACTACGCCAGGACAATATTAAGCTGTCACAAGAATCTACTTGAATTTAGCTTTGAAAGAAAAGTTAGAATATGGATCTAGTTGAAAAGCAGAAACAGCATGTACTTATGAAATATATTAGGGAACGGTGAAATTTCTCTCAACATTATCTCCCACAAAGGTAATTTTATTCAATTGAATTGGAAAAATACGAGTAAAAAAACATGGTAGACATTATCTAATGCATGCTAGATCATTTTTTGTGCAGGTGAATGGTCCGTGAATTTCACGAAAATCTGTATAAAGGGATAGCTTGAACAGAATTAATTTTGTTTCCGGGCACTCCACTCAGGAGCAATGATTTCAAACATGCTAACCGCGTTGGAAGATTTCATAAGAAAGACTCGATACGAACTAACCACGGCTTAGTCAAAGTTGTCAGATTGGTGATGGAAGACAGCATACGAACTAGCCACGGCTTAGTCAAAGTTGTCAGATTGGTGATGGAAGACAGCATACGAACTAGCCACGGCTTGATCAAAGTTGTCAGATTGGTGATGGAAGACAGCATACGAACTAGCCACGGCTTAGTCAAAGTTGTCAGATTGGTGATGGAAGACAGCATATGAACTAGCCACGGCTTAGTCAAAGTTGTCAGAATGGTGATGGAAGACAGCATACGAACTAGCCACGGCTTAGTCAAAGTTGTCAGATTGGTCATGTAAGACAGCACACGAACTACCCACGGGTTAGTCAAAGATGTCAGATCGGTCATGAAAGACAGCACACGAACTACCCACGGCTTAGTCAAAGATGTCAGATCAGTCATGAAAGACAGCACACGAACTACCCACGGCTTAGTCAAAGTTGTCAGATCGGTCATGAAAGACAGCATCATTAGCAAATAGAACAAACAAGTCCAACTTGACAAACATCATTTATAAAATAGGAAAAGAAGGATGCCTAAGACTGATCGTTGTTGTAGAGTGCAAACAGGTCCCTAAGGGATCAAATGCCTTAGGCAGGTCAAGGAACAGACAACATCCATCAGCATTATCATGAAATCATTGAAGCAGGTCATATAATGGATGAACAATTGATAAGGTAATTAGACGTATATGGAAACCGAATTAGTGTGGATTTGTTTTTTCAAATAATTGGTTGGAAATGGACAGAATTGAAATTGGGCGATAGTTGCTCGCCAACGCGGACACAATTACCCTATTCAACCGTTTCGTTAAAGATGTGGCAGAGAAGAGGAGAAATTACATGATAAACTATATGATGTTGGGTTGAATTTCCTCACGATTATATTTCTTATTTTTAAATTAATTGAGATGTTTATTTATTTCATTGTCATCGATTAGGGGGCAATGCTTACGAAATCATAGTCGGTTATTGCCTGTTTGAGTAATAACTCATAGGGGCAGGTTCCTAACTAGTTCTGTAGCGATGGATGTCAAAAACGAGTTGAAAGGAATGATCATAAATGGATTAATATCAACATTAAGGAAGATTACACAATAGCTTGTCCATCGACCCAGCATTTCCTCAAGTAGACGATGTTTTTCTAGTCGTTACTTGCTGTGGCAGCTTCTTTAATTAATTGATTTGTTGCGATAAGAATTCAATTACCTGCGAGTGATTAAACCGCGAATCAACAGTTAGTATAACCTGCTTGTTTAACCTGCTTATAAAACCTGTTTGTATGCCCTGCTTGTTTAACCTGCTTATAAAACCTATTTGTATAACCTGCTTGTTTAACCTGCTTATATAACCTGTTTGAATAAGCTGCACATATAACCTGTTTGTATAACCTGCTTGTTTAACCTGGTTAAATAACCTGTTTGTACAACCTGCTTGCTTAACCTGCTTGTTTAACCTGCTTATATAACCTGTTTGTATAACCTGCTTGTTTAACCCATTGAGTTTAACCAAACCAAGTTTAAGGGCCTCACAAGGGGTTAGGTGTGCAAATAAATGCGAAACCTGTACAACAGTATCGTCTGGTTAATTATCATCATCAAATGGTCTAGCAAGTGACTGGGGTCAATACAAGCTTTTAAAAGTTCTGCATAAAATCACAGGGTAGGTGATCTGACATATCAGGCAACAGCACAAGAGGTGATCTGACATATCAGGCAACAGCAAAGGAGGTGATCTGACATATCAGGCAACAGCACAAGAGGTGATCTGACATATCAGGCAACAGCACAAGAGGTGATCTGACATATCAGGCAACAGCAAAGGAGGTGATCTGACATATCAGTCACCAGCAATGGAGGTTTACAAGTGTTTTTAAGTGTATGAAGACAACGACAGGCATTTTGGCCTAAACTGGGTTGCCTTTTGATAGTAAGAAGGTAAGTTTTGAAGTAGAACGTCTAAGATAGCATCTTGTGTCGGTGTATTCTCTGTTTTAATATTTCAAGAAAGGGAAAGCTTGATGAAGGAAATAGCATTTAACAATGATTCTCGAAACAACTCAAATCAGCGCCTGAAGATAAACCACCGACCAGATCAACACATACGGTGTTGATCTGAGATTGTACAGTTTCATTCCTCGAACACCGAATCACAACGAGCAGGTATCAATGCCGGGCACCTTATTTACCGTGCTTGTGCCAGTGCCAGGCACTAATTTAACCGTATGGGTGTCAATGACATCTGACATATCAGGCAACAGCAAAAGAAGTGATCTGACATATCAGGCAACAGCAAAAGAAGTGATCTGACATATCAGGCAACAGCAAAAGAGGTGATCTGACATATCAGGCAACAGCAAAAGAGGTGATCTGACATATCAGACAACAGCACAAGAGGTGATCTGACATATCAGGCAACAGCACAAGAGGTGATCTGACATATCAGGCAACAGCAAAAGAGGTGATCTGACATATCAGGCAACAGCAAAAGAGGT
>SDVV010004100.1:0-20557 GCA_016164225.1 Gammarus roeselii
AGAATAGGTGCTTGGCATCTCGGAACAGTGTAACAATCGCGCGGGCACCTGATATCTCAGAATAGGTGCTTGGCATCTCGGAACAGTGTAACAATCGCGCGGGCACCTGATATCTCAGAATAGGTGCTTGGCATCTCGGAACAGTGTAACAATCGCGCGGGCACCTGATATCTCAGAATAGTGAGCACAACTTGCATGTGCTTGGCATTCCAGAACAATGAAACAATCGCGCGGGCACCTGATATCTCAGAATAAGAAGAAAAAAAATTGCATGTGCTTGGCTTCTCTGAACAATGAGGCAATCGCGTGTGGCAATTGCGTTTGTACCTGGTTTATCAAAACAGGGATAAAACTTGCAAGCACTTGGCATCTCTTAACAATGAGCCCATCGCGCTTGCACCTGATATCTCAAAACAGAGATCAAAACTCGCATGTGCTTGACATCTTTGAACGATGAAGCAATCGCGCGTGCACCTGGTATCTCAAAACAGGGATCTAAACTTATATGCGCTTGGCATCTCGGCAATTAATCAAACCTATTTTCGCCTGTCATCTCAGAACTGGGATCTAGTCACGTCTGTTCCTGGCATCTCAGAACAGGGAGCAAATCTCGTCTGTGCCTGGCATGTCGGAACAATAAGTCAATCATGCCTGCTCCTGGCATTGAACAAGCCGCTAATTTGCTTGCGCCTAGGTATTAATATTTTTTAAATTACTTTTTATGTTGTTATCTGATGATTATCGCGTTCACGGGACTTGAATAATATCAATTTAAACTTTTCTAATCTATTGCAGAGAAGAAAGTCTCGAATTATTGTGCTCGAAGGAGTTTATTCCAAACAAGTATTTATGTTTCTGTGTAATGCTTATATTTTTATTGCTCAGGACGCTTATCGAGAGTGCGTGGAAAGCGGCTCGTGGCAGCGACAGGTGGAGGTGACGGGCGACTCCCCAGGCCTTGTGGTGTTAGCCTCCCCCTCCTCCATGCACCATTACCACACCAGTATCAACAACGCTTTCCCCACCTCCGTCTCCATTGCGGTCAGTATCCGCGTTCCCAGCTACTCCAACAACACTGCTTTACAACTCGCCTTCATTTATTATCTCACCATAATGTACATCACGTTGTCGGGATGGTCGTGAGTGGGAGGGGAGGCCATCATGATGCGACGGGGGTAAACAAGTGAAAACTGTTGGCCCTTGCTGCTGACAACGGATCCTCGGACCGCACTCGTCACCCAGAGTGGGTGTTGCCGGGTTACCGGCCGGACCCTTTAGCACAGAAGGGCTCAGTTGTGTGAGTGTGAGCGTATGAGGGTGTATGAGGCAACCCCCCCTTCTGGAGCATTCGGCATAGTGTCTGTATCTGTAGTCTGGAAAATTCTCGGCTCTACATATTGGTGTGAGTAGTTGTTTTAGGGTGTATTTGCAAATATAGGTCATTTGGTGGTAGGTTGCTCATCAAAGTTGGTTGATTTGATGTGAAGAAATTCGGTTGGAGAAAGAAGGCTTAAAAGCCCTGCGATTGATGCCAAGCAAGGTCAGTAAGTTGTCCACATGGGAGAATGGTGGGCTTTCAATTGTTCAGATAGTTTCAAAGCTTATGTCTTCATGTGCCAAACAATGCGTGAGTAAAGTATTATGCAATGTCATGTTGGACATTATGAACTCATTTTTTATATTTGATATCAGCTGTATACAGTCACTCCCCCCTTACTTAGGGGGTGACAAAGTTGGGCTGAGACAGAGGGGAGAGGCGCCCAATCTCCCCGCCCCAACACTCATGTCCATGCCGGGGTTCGAATTCGCGACTTGCAGCACTAGAGGCTGGCACTGCAGTCGGCCACGCTTACCACTCGGCCACAGCAGACCCACAATATCAGTTGAAAACAGTAAATTGCCTTGATGAGGTGAATGTCTGAGACTGTGGCCCCACTTACTTCACTTTTTTTTCTTGAAAAAGTCAATAATACAGTGTATCGTTTTTATCTGTCTTGGACAAATGTGCATTCGTGGCTACAGAGCAGGGCAGGTCGAATGATTGAGACCGAGTCTTGCTGCCACACGGGGAGTGCTGGGCCGTATGGCCTCAGCACCTTAGGAGCTGCTGTACCTCCTGTGCCTCGACTGTATTCCTTTGTCATTTACAGCATGCAGCATAAAGGACATTGACTCCAGCATAAAGGACATTCGTTGTGTTAGCTAATCCATTGCTCCTTGCTATCGCTTCTACTCTGCTGGATTGATCGGAATGTCATGCATGATGCAGAGTCATTGTTGTACTATTCAGCACTGACAAACTTGCTCTCTGGTACTGCAGGAGTCACAAGCACCCAACACTGTGAAACGCGGCGCTAACGACTTCGAGATGAGCGACGGCGAAGCGGAGCAGGTCGACCACCTTCTCTTTCTGGTCCACGGAATAGGACCAGTGTGCGACCTGAGCTTTCGCTCGGTTGAACAGTGCGGTAAGTTACTTTCATGTATGTGTAGACGTATATGGTGCGCTAAAAGTAACTATGTATAGACAGTTACTTTTAGTGCACCAAAATATAGGTACAATAATTCAGCTTCAAACTTTTAGTCAGTTGTTTAGCTAGAATTCTCGATCACCGGCGTCGATGAGAACACCGGGATGGATGCTGCCCTCTTAGTCGACCTCGCATTGAGGCCTACTGAAACAAGAACAAAAAAAGCGAAGAGATGAACACGTTTCTGATGCCCACCTGCCATGAAGCAAATCGATCAGCAACAGCCCACAAACAACAGCTTGTCATGATCAGAATGTAGAACAAGTACTATCCGCCTTAACTGAGGTCTCGCCCAGCAAAACCCAAAGTGAGGGATTCAACCCTCGGTTCGCACGCCCGAGTTCAGAACATCTAACCAGCGAGAACGATCATCGCCTGCGTGATGACGCGTTGAAAATTGTAATCGAATTACTTATACACAAAACCGTTAAACAACCATGCACCTCAGTTGACCCAAATATTCCACATGCTAATCTACCAACCATACAATTGGGAAAGCCTTCCATAGTAAAAAATCGCACTCGTTAAAGAAGCCAACACAATGAGCGCACTCACAGCCGCGAACGCGGTAATTCTAATTTTTTTATTGCTTCATACTTCACCAGGTGGCAGCACTATCTGTCTTATTAAAGCAAACCTTTACCGTGTACTTAGCTGTAAGCGAGATACACAATTATTATTTTCATATTTAAGAAAATGCATCTTGGGGCCCATTATCACACAGGCCCTATGAATGGGCCTATAACCCGCCATTTTGTATCCAGTTGCCGTAATCTTGATACGGCGATATTATTTTTTGTTGCTAAAATCAATTCGCGGCCTCACGATGAGGTCATAAAACCTCGCTTGGGCTCAATCTATTTTCCAAAGAATTTACTTGAAAAAATTGTAATTTTGAGCACGTATCCTGAGCACCGTTGAAGCTAGCTCATCAATGGCAATGAGTGTAATTCAAGTTGCATCAAGCTCTTGTTTTTAAGCATCATAAAATTATCTGTACAACTGTTCAAAGTCAAACGACGAATTCATACAATAAAGGCAAATAACTTGACAGCAGTGATACCTTCGGCAACGAAAATATTCAGCATGTTGCGTCCGAGAATAACCTTAATAGACCGTCCAAGTTCCTAATTATCGGTCCAATGGTCTGGCGCAGTTCATGGGCGGATGAACAAACAAACAGACGTGACAACATTAGCGTATTATAATATAGATTTGCTTCATACGTGCATGACCGTAGCCTAATTAACAAAACTTGATAATATTGTAATTTGGTAGTGTATGCAAATTTGTATTATTTTTATTGTAAACTTTTCTAATATCGATGATAATTTATGAATAAAAGTATCGTGAAGTATCGGAAACTTTTTGCCGATACCAATACATTCACCATTTGCCAATACCTGTCGATGCCGATACCACCTACATTTGCCGATACTGATACTTTGTCGCATCTTTTGTTAGTAATGTCAACAAAGGACGAGACAAAAGCAGGAGAAAGACCAGTCCCACTCACAGCCAGAACACAAATATTCCGCTTCAGGAGCCAATACAATTTAAATATTCTTGATTTGGTAGTGAGTAGAAAGTAACTTTGCCTGGTTTAACCACATTGAAATTGCCTAAACCTACTGAACCTTAGCACTCTCTCAAACCAGCCGCAGCAACACCACGACCAGTTGCTGCGTCTAAGCTAGGTTAGTTGTACTGCAAATTCAATTTTGCAACATTGAAAAAAAAAATTGACTTCAGCCCGTGTCAGTCCTATTATAGCTGAAACCATCTCGTTGCCGCCACACTACGACATATCCCAGTTAGACAACGACCAGCTGCGCACTACCATGCCCATCTGCAGCAGCACGACCAACTGCAGTACCACCTGGATCCGCTGCAGCTGCATTATGATCAGGTGTATAACGACCGGCCGCAGCTGCACCACGATCACCCGAAGCAGCACCACGACCAGCCGCGTAGCACCACGACCAGCCGTGTAGCACCACGACCAGCCGCGTAGCACCACGACCAGCCGCGTAGCACCACGACCAGCCGCGTAGCACCACGACCAGTCGGAGCAGCACCACCATCTGCAGCAGCACCACCACCACCCCTAGCAACACCACCATCTGCAGCAGCAGCAGCACCACCACCATCTGCAGCAGCAGCAGCACCACCACCATCTGCAGCAGCAGCACCACCACCATCTGCAGCAGCAGCACCACCACCATCTGCAGCAGCAGCACCACCACCATCTGCAGCAGCACCACCACCATCTGCAGCAGCACCACCACCATCTGCAGCAGCACAGCGACCACCTACCGCAGTACGACCACCTACCGCAGTACGACCACCTACCGCAGTACGACCACCTACCGCAGTACGACCACCTACCGCAGTACGACCACCTACCGCAGTACCACAACCAGCCACAGCTGCACTGCGACCAGCCGCAGCAACACCACGATTACCGGAAACCCATCGGTTCACAACCCTGGCATACTTGTTTCAATCTTCACCAGGAGCAACCGACCAGCCTCAGCGCGCGGCTGAGCCCCACCAGCACCATAAGCCACTGTCGCTGCAGCTAAGCCTCCCCTACGCTCTCCTCATCCGCTCGGCAGGCTCCTCTTCCTGAATCACTTCCGTTGTTCTTTGAACGTCAAGCCCCTTCTTGATGAATATACCCTCGCAGTGAGTCGCTTAGTTTTGGAGGATCATGAGTCATTGGGGGCAGTCAGACGATGAATCCATCTCAGCAGCATCTAGCACATCCTCCTGCAGGCAACATGTTTGAACAGCCCCTCATCATGGTTCCTGCTCGGCCCACCTCGGCAGGCTCCTCTTCCTGAATCACTTCTGTTGTTCTTTGAACGTCAAGCTCCTTCTTGATAAATATACCCTCGCAGTGAGTCGGTGAGTGTTGGAGGATGATGAGTCACCGGTGGCAGTCAGACAACGAATCCATCTCAGCAGCATCTAGCACATCCTCTTGCAGGCAACATGCTTGAACAGCCCCTCATCAGGGTTCCTGCTCGGCCATCCTTCATGTATCTGGATGTTACGGTTCCAGTTTGGATCATCTTTTACCTCTGAGACTCTCATTAAAGAAAAGAACTTGAATCTCGATGACTTGCCAAAGCGTTCCTTGCTATTGCGGTAAGGGTATAGATCTTCTGCGTTTAAGTTATCTGTTTCTTAAGTGGCATATAATATGGCAGGGTACTCCTTGGGGTTTGCCACTGGGGTCAGGTTCAATGGGCTTCATCCTTCCAGGACAATGAGAACAGCTTTTCATTTTAGCAAATATGACATCTTTTGGTTTGTTGTCTTTGATATCATATTTCTGCTCACGCAGCGACTGGTTAGTTGTCGATTGTTGCAGGCTTCACTTGTTTCAATACCACTGGCTAATCATTAGCCACCTCGGTTATCAATTGGCACGCAACAGTAAAAAATGACAGTCTATTTTGGATATTTGCTCGGATAGTAATGTTCCCTGAAAGAATATAGTCGTGTTTTGTGCGTTTGTGTTGCCCAAATTCTTGGTTTGGTGCCGAAAGCATTAGTTAATTAAGATGAAGAGTAATACATAGCCCAGGCGATGCGGTTATCAATTAGCACGGGAATGCTATCATGAATTCCTTGCCATTTCAAGGCCCAAACATTTTGTCGTTAGCAGAAGTATTTTAATGATAGATCTTGTTCCGTGAATGACATTCATTTGTGTTTTTGTTGATGCAGTGGATACTTTCCGTGAGCTGGGTGGAGAGCTTGTGTCCAGTCACTTCCACCAGTCTGTGGAGAGTGGCCTGGTTGGTCGCGTCGAGGTGTTGCCCATCTCCTGGCACAAACCACTCCACTCTGACTCGGATGGTATTGATGAACGCTTAAAACCCATCACTCTTCGCTCCATACCTATGTTGAGGGAGTTTACTAACGACACCATCGTTGATGTGCTGCTCTACACCAGCCCTGCATACTGCCAAGTGAGTGTTGTACCAACGGCACCATCGTTGACGTGCTGCTCTGCTGTAGCCATGCACTATCAGTAAATGTCGTACCAACGAAGTCATCGTTGACTGGTTTCACTACACTGACCTTGCATACTGCATAATGCCAATACCAATGACACCGTTGTTGACGCTTCTCTCTACACCTGCCCAGCATACTGCCAAGTAAGTTAATTATGTTCATTGCAGCAATCAATACCTTGGCATTTTTTGGAAAAGATTGTGTTTATCAGGAAGAGAGATAGATAGTGAAGGTGAGTGAGCTTAATGTGGAAAACAGAGCTAAGGAATTCCAGCAGGCGTTGAGGGAGGAATATGACAACGTGAGAGGGCAGGATCTGCGAGATGCGGAGAAAAAATGAGACGTTTAGAGATGCAGTGTTATGATGTGCGAAAAGTGTGTGTGGTGTGCGCCGTGTGTGCGGGTGCAGAAGGAAGGGGTGCGAGTGGTCAAACTAGGAGATCAAACAGGCGGTGGCACAGGAAAGAAGAGCGTTTGAGGAGTCGTTGCAAGCGAGGTCGATGGTGGCCTGTGACAACTATAAAGTTAAGAGGTAGGAGGTTAAGCGGGTGATGAGGGGAGTCGAAACGGACGCTGATGCCAGGTGGGGCAGACTGTTGTGCCAGAATTTTGAGAACAGAAAGGTGTTCTGCAAAGACTTGAAGAGGGTGAGGAGGGTGGGGGAGTTCATAAGATAGGAGGCAGTGATAGATGAAAACGGCCAGTTGTTGACGGAAAGTGATGCAGATACTGACACTACGCCGAATTCCCCAGGATGGGGGGTTGCTTTCAACACACTCAACGCTCACACTCACGCAACCTAGCCCCTTTGGCGCTAAAGGGTCCGGCCGCCACAACACACACTCTGGGTCATGAGTGTGGTCCGAGGTCCGTGTCCACAGGGCCCGACAGCGTGACTGGTTTACACCACCCACGGCCATCCGTACCTCAACGAGACGCCAAGGGCGGGAAAACACATCAGGGCAGCGTCAAAACTCAGCGACTCACGCCTATTCCTTGCACGCTGTCTCGCTACCTAACGTCTGCTTCTCACCATCCATCCACCCAAACTTCAGTCTACCTCTAGGCCCTCGGTCACTCGCCTCCGCCTTCATCACCTTTTTCACCAATCACATTTCATCCATCCTCACCATGCGCCCGAACCATCTCAGAACACGCAAATCAACTCTGTCCTTCAACTTAATCACCATTACCCTTTTGATTCTAACCACGTCGTTGGTGAACCTGTCTCTCGGCAACATTCCAGCCATGCTCGTCAAACATTTCATCTCGAAAACATTCAACCTTCTTCTCTTCTACTCTCACCCCCCAAAGTCTCAGCTCCGTATTGCACAGTTGGGACAACGACACCCTCGTACCACCCTCTCTTTGCTTCTATCCCCAACGTCCTGCAGCTTATTTCACTCTTCAGTACACCCAGCACTTCACACCCCTCCTTCACTCGCGACTTCTCCTCAGTTTCCACTACTACAATCTTCTCCCCATGGGAGCCCAGATACTTAAAACACGGAACTTCTTCCAACTACTCTCCATTTAGGAAGACATC
This sequence comes from Gammarus roeselii, assembly GCA_016164225.1. Classification (NCBI taxonomy): domain Eukaryota; kingdom Metazoa; phylum Arthropoda; class Malacostraca; order Amphipoda; family Gammaridae; genus Gammarus; species Gammarus roeselii. Next base: position 8,107 of record SDVV010004100.1, read on the forward strand.
AATTCTGCTCGCATCAACAGTCCTTGATCATCTCATTACTTTACTTTTACCCACGTTCACTCGAAACTTCCTCCTCTCACACACTTTGCCAAACTCAAACACTAGCCTACATAGGCAGCTTCTCTGAATCCGCCACCGACGCCGTATCATTCGCAAACAACAACTGGCTCAACTGCCAACTCCGCCCATTCCCTTCCAACAGCTCCAAGCCCCGACCCAGCACACTTGCGTTCACCTCCCTGACCACTCCATTCATGTAGAGATTTTCCCCCTAGGCATCTGTTAGGTACACGGGCCGCACGGAGTCACGGCCCAACTGGAGGGCTGAACACCCTTATTTCCCTGCTGACTCCCCTCTTCTTCACTCTTCACTATCTCTCCTTTTCTCCCCCATTCTCCCTCATTTGCATTTTATATTTAGTTCAAATTTCCTTCAACTTGTCTCAGACTCCTTAACAACTCTCTTAATAGTCATTGGAGCGCGTAGCCCGATACCTTAAGGACTACTGCGGATCCTTGGGGCTCTGAAGCAGGGTAAGTAGTGTAATATTCCTCCTTACTGCCATCCGGGGAGTGCTGGGAAAATATGGCCTCAGCATCTTAGGAGTTCCTGTACCTGCTGTGGCACCCGTTATACCATAGACCTTCGCCACGTAAAGAACTTTGATTTTGTGCAGTAGTAAAGTGAACATTGAAAGAAGTAGAAAAAGAAGGACTAACATGATGCAGCACTGTTTGCTGGTTTGAAATTCGGCGCCAGAAGGACGATGACTCCAGTGCGCTAGAAAGCCTCGTTATTCTAATCTAATCGTGTAGAGATTGAACAGCCACGAAGATACCACGCAGCCTTTTCTCCAACTCACTTTCACTGTGAACGAATCACTCTTTTCGCTTCCCACTCTGACACATGCTCGGCTGCCGACATTGAAACTCTGCACCGCTTTCAACAGACTTTTGCCCACTCCATACAAACGCAACTCCCTCCAGAGCGCTTCCCTGTCGATCCTGGTGTATGCCTATTTCAAATTCATGAAGGCCCAGAACACATAATTTCAGTTTGCAGGGTACTTTTCACAGACCTGTTTCACTGCAAAAATGTGATCGGCACACCCTCTATCGCTCCTATATAACTTACCGACCACACATACCAAACTGATTTCTCTTGAGTTGCTGCATTCATTTTTATCTCTGTTGCCCTTATACAGCAGGACAATGCAGGCACTTCGCCACTCAATCGGTACCACGCCTGCCACAAAACAACTGTTCAGTAGCCTCACCAACCATTTGACAATCGGTATTACACCCTTTTCCAGGCACTGGGTTGCAACGCCATCCAAACCAGGGGTTTTCCCTGCTTTCATCACCTTCACCGCCTCCTGCACTTATTTTCTAGTAATGTCCGCAATAAGTATCTCTCCCAAAGCCGTCATCTACACACCACCACCCACAGCAACGATGTCAGCCTCTCCGTCATCTCGACATTCAACAATTCATCAAAATACTCGGCCCACCTTTTCCTCACACCACCATTTTCCATCAACAACTGACCATTTTCATCTATCACCACCTCCTCCTTTCAGGTCTCTCCCTTTCTCACCCTCTTTCCAAAACATCTATTTGTATTCCCCTAAAAATTCTGGCACAACCGTCTGCTTCACCTGGCATCAGCGTCCCTTTTGGCTCTCCTCACCACTCGCTTTACCTCCTTTCTCTACTCCTTATAGTTGTCATAGGCCACCACCAACCGCGCTTGCAACCACTCCTCAAACGCTTTTTTTTCCTGCGCCACCGCCAGTTTGATCTCTTTGTTCCACCACTCGCAACCCTTCCTTCTGCACCCGCCCACGCGGCGCGCACCACACACGTTCATTGCACATCTCAGCAACGCATCTCTTGATGTCTCTCATTTTTCCTCCACATCTCTCAAGTCCTGTCCTCTCACGTTGTCATATTCCTCTCTCAACGCCTGCTGGAACTCCTAAGCTCTGCTTCTCACATTCAGTTCATTCACTTTCACTACCTCTCTTCCTCCTCCCATTCTTTTGTTATCCTCCCACCTCTGCTCCACTCTTAAGCTACCTTCCACCAGCAGATGGTCAGACACTCCTCCACCCTCCCCTCTCAACACTCACACATCCAACAGCCTCCCCACCACTCTCCTCGAAATCAGCACTAAATCCATCAGCGCTCTCTCCACCACTGCGCCATGGGCCATCCTTACCCATGTGTACCTGTGGATAACTCGCTTCTTGAACAGGCTGTTGCCGACAACCAGCTCTTGCTCCATGCACAAAACTATAACGTTTTCTAAATTGTCATTTCTACCAAGAACGCCATATCTTCCTATCACATTATCCACTGCTGCATCTCCAACTCTTGCATTAAGGTCACCAGTACAATTACATTGAATTGACTTTCATAGCTCTCAGAACACTCGCTCAGGTCAGTCCAAAATTGCTCCCTCTCCTCCTCACTCCTCTTGTTACCTGGTCCGTACGCACTCACAAATGCCAAATTTTCTACGCCTAACTTTACTTTCACCCACATCAATCTTGAGGACACCTCTCTCCAGTCAGTAACCCTACTAGCTAGTCTATCACTCAAATAAAACGGAAAATGTTGGCCGTGTATTTTGCTGAGTTGTAGGATTACGCGGATGATAGAGAAGCTGAGATCATTGCTGTGGGTGGTGGTGCATGTATGCTGGTTTTTGAAGACACTTGTTGCGGACATTACTCGAGAAGAGGTGCAGGAGGCGGTAGAGGTGACGAAAGCAAGGGAAGCCCTCGGTTTGGATGGCGTGGCGACTGAGCACCTGAAAAAGTGCGGAGAAACGATGACCGAATGGTAGATAAGGATACTGAATCTGTGTTTTGTAGCAGGCGTGATGCCGATTGAGTGACTCAGTGCTTGCATTGTTCCATTGTGCAAGGGCAAAGTAGATGAACACGAGTGCTGCAACTCAAGAGGTATCAGTCTATTATATGTGGTCGATAAGTTGTACGGGCGTGTAGGCTGCTGATCAAAAGAGCCACAGACTGTACGGATGACGCATTTGCAGACGAACAGTGTGGCTTTAGAAGGGGTACAGAGTGTGTCAATCAGATTTTTGCATTAAGACAAGTCTGTAAGAAGTTTCTTTTTAAGGGAAAGGATGTGTTCTGGGCTTTCATGGATTTGGAAAAGGCCTACGACAAGGTTCATAGGGAAGCGCTGAGACGGGTGTTGCGTTTGTAGGGACAGGGTGCAAATCAGTTTAAAGCAGTTCAGAGTTTCTATGTTGACAGCAGAGCATATGTCAGAGTGAGGAGCAAGGGGAGTGATTGGGTTACCGTAAAAGTGGGTCTGAGACCTGGTTGCGTTTTGTATATCTGGCTGGTCAATCTCTACATGGGTGGAGTGGTCAGGGAGGTGAACGCTAGTGTATTTGGTCGTGACTTGGAGCTGTTGGAAACGAATGGGTGTAGTTGGTAGTTGAACAAGTTACTGTTTACAGATCGTATGGCACTGGTGGCGGATTCAGAGAAGCTTTTTAGGCTAGTATCTGAGTTTGGCAGAATGTATGAGAGGAGGAAGCTTCGAGTGAACGTGGGTTAAAGCAAAGTAATGAGATGCTCTAGGAATGTCGTTGCGAGCAGCAGAATTAGTGTCCTCCCAATTGGAGAGTTATTGGAGGAAGTTCAGTGTTTTAAGTATCGGGCTCCCATGTGGAGAAGACGGAACTAGTTGAAACTGAAGTGAAGTCGCGAGTAAAGGGTGTAAAGTGTTGGGTCCACTGAAGAGAGTAATGAGCTGTAGGACGTCAGGGATAAGAGAGGAGAAGACTGAATGTCTGGTGTGAAGCAGGGAGACAAGATCAATAACGACGTGGTTCGAGTTAGAACGGGGATGATGAAGAAGTCATAGGACTGAGTTTCCTCGTGTTCTGAGGTTCGGGCACATGATAAAGGGAGAATGGTGAAAAGGCTGTCGGAGGCAGAGGCGAGTGGAGGTGGTCCTAGAGGAAGACCGAAGTTTTGGTGGAAGGATGGTGTGAAGGTGGCGTTAGGAAGGAGAGACTTGAGTGTGAAGGTAGCGAGAGAGCGTGCAATGAATGGGTTTCAGTGGAAAACGTGAATGGATGATTTTCGATGCTGCCCTTATGGGCTTCCCCGCCCTTGACATCTCGTTGAGAGACAGGATGGTCGTGGGCGGTCATCATGACGGCAGGGGTAAACCAGTCTCACTGTCGGTGACGGGCCCTGCTGCCGACACTGACCTCGGACCGCACTCATGACCCGGAGTGTGCATTGCAGGGTTTCCCGGCCAGATCATTTAGGGTAAAAAGGCTAAGTTGCTGAGTGTGAGTGTATGAGATGAGTGTGAGGTGCACCTTGCCGTCAGCCACCCCCTTTCTAGGGAATGGGGCCCTGTGTCTTTATCTGTATGTTGCTCTACATTTTTTTTTTCAAAATTAGACTTGTGAAATTCTAGTTTAGGTTATGGATGGCATATTACTTTTGCAGTTGATCATCGACACAGTCTCTGGAGAGTTGAACCGCCTATACCGCCTCTTCAAGAAGCGCAACCCCGAGTTCAGAGGCGGCGTGAGCATGGCTGGCCACTCTCTCGGCTCCGTCATACTCTTTGACCTGCTCATGCACCAGAAACCTCTCCACCCGAACCCCGTCCTTCAAGACACTGTTGGCCATCCAGCGTCTTCCAGCGATGCTGCGGTCAAAGGGGAGGGCGAGACACAGGCTACGTGTGACCTGGACGGGGGACGGGAGAGAGTGGCGGCTGGACCAGGGGTGGAGGCCTTGCAGCTGCGTGGTGTTGGCAGCATGTTGACAGCCTCTGCTATCAGAGCCAGAGTAAGTAAGATGTGGCCGTTCTCACTTGCTACTCTCTTGCTTGCAAGAATGTTGCTCAATTCTGTGCGTAATCTAGTTACAAATAGATTGTTACCCACTTATCTTAGTTTGATGTCTTCATTTTTAAATAAATAGTAGGAATGTATTCAGATACAGACGGATGTATTCAGCCTGACAATAATTATTAGGAAGGTATTCATCCTGACAATAATTAGTAGGAAGGTATTCTGTGTGTCAGTAATTAGTAGGAAGGTATTCATGATGACGAAAATTAGTAGGAAGGTATTCAGGCTGATGAAAATTGGTAGGAAGGTATTCAGTCAGACAATAATTTGTAGGAAGGTATTCAGCTCAACAATAATTAGTAGGGAGATATTCAGCTTAACAATAATTATTAGGAAGGTATACAGCCTAACAATCATTAATAGGAAGGTATTCAGCCTGCCAATAATTAGCAGGAATATATACCCCCGAAGCGGGGGTGTGAGAATACTATTACCGTAACGCTTGCCTGTCGTAGAAGGCGACTAATAAGGGGAAGGGCGAGGGGGATAGGAATCCCCTCCTCAGTAAAAATTCTCCCTAAACGACTGCAAGACGAGCGGGGGGAGGAGAGGCTCATGCTTCTCCGAACCCTATTGCTAGGGTCGCTGAAAGTGCGTAATGTAGTACGAATGAAGCAAAGAGGCAAGAGATTGGTGAGATCTTTGTGAGGAGGAAGTTAAATGTTTCTCGCTGAGTGGGACTAAGTTGAAGGGTAAGGGCGAGTGTGAGTTTGGAGGGGTAAGTGGAAGAATGTCGGGCGTGGATGAAGGTTGGACACGAGAAGGTGTGGTGTTTTTATTGTGTAATCGACTAGCTAGTAGCGTTACTGAGTGGAAAGAGGTGTCAGATTGATGTGGGTGAAAGTAAAGTTTGACGTGGAAAAATGGGCGTTTGCAAGTCCGTACAGACCTGGTAACGAGAGAAGTGAGGAAGAGAGGGAGCAAGTTTGGACTGACCTGAGCAAGTGCATTGAGAATTTTGGAAGTATATTCACTGTGGTTGTACTGGGCGACCTTACTGCAAGAGTTGGAGATGCAGTGGTGGATAATGTGATAGGGAGATATGGCGTTCCCGGTAGGAATGACTGTGGAGAACACCTTATAGGTCTGTGCATGAACTGGAGCTGGTCGTCGGTAACAGCCTGTTCAAGAAGCGAGGTATCCACAAGTACTCATGGGTGAGGATGGCCCATAGTACAGTGGTGGAGAGAATGCTGATGGATTTTGTGCTGATTTCCAGGAGAGTGGTGAGAAGGCTGGCTGTTGGATGTGCGGGTGTTGCGAGGGGAGGGTAGAGGAGTGTCTGACCATCTGCTGGCGGGAGGAAGAATAAGAGTGAAGCATAGGTGGAAGGGGAACAATAGAGTGGTAGGAGGAAGAGAGTAAGTAGAAGTGAGTGCGCTAAATGTGAAAAGCAGAGTTGAGGAGTTCCAGCAGGCGTTGAGGTAGGAATACGACAACGTAAGAGAGTAGGACCTGCAAGATTTAGTGGAAGAATGGAAGACGTTTTGAGATGCCTTGTTGAGATGTTCGAGAAATGTGTGTGGTGTGCGCCGTGCGGGTGGGTTCAGACGGAAGGGCTGCGAGTGGTGGAGCGAGGAGGTCAAACTAGCGGTGGCGCAGAAAAGAAGCGCTTTTAAAGAGTGCTTGCAAGCGAGGTCGGTAACGCCTTTGAAAACTATAAGGAGAAGAGGAACGAAGTAAAGCGAGTGGTGAGGAGAGCCAATAGGGACGCTGATGCCAGAATTTTGAGGGGAACAAAAAAATTCTGGAAAGAGGTTGAATGGGTGAGAAAGGGAGACACCGGAACGGAGGAGGCGGTGAAAGACGAAAACGGCCAGTTGTTGATGGAAACTGGTGGTGTATGGAAGAGGTGGGCCAAATATTTTGATGAATTGTTGAATGTCGAGGATGACAGAGAGGCTGACATTGTTGCTGTGGGTGATGGTGCGCTGATGCCGGTTTTTGGAGAGAGTCTTGTTGCGAACATTACTAAGGAAGAGGTGCAGGAGGCGGTGAACGTGATGAAAGCAAAGAAGTCCCCGGTTTGGATGGTGTTGCGACCGAGTGCCTGAAAAGGGGTGTAGTAACGATTGTCGAATGGCTGGTTAGGCTGCTGAATCCGTGTTTCGTAGTGGGTGCGGTGCCGATTGAGTGGCGCAGTGCTTGCATCGTTCCACTGTACAAGGGTAAAAGAGATAAACATGAGTACTGCAAAGCAAGAGGTATCAGTTTATTATGTGTGGTTGGTAAGTTGTAGGGCGAGTGCTGATCAAAAGGATCACAGACTGTACGGATGGCGCAACTGGGGAAAAACAGTGTGGTTTTAGGAGTGGTAGAGGGTGTGCCGACCAGACTTTTGCAGTCAGACAAGTCTGTGAAAAGTACCTTGCTAAGTGAAAAAATTTGTTCTGGACCTTCATGGATTTTGCAGAAGCCTATTACAGGGTTGACAGGAAAGCGTTGTGTAGGGTGTTGCGTCTGTACAGAGTGGGCTGAAATCTGTTTGAAGCAGTTCTGAGTTTCTATGTTGAGAGCAGAGCATGTGTCAAAGTGGGCTGCGAGGTTAGAGATTGGTTTATAGGTAAAGTGGGTCTGAGACAAGGCTGCGTTATGTCTCCCTGGCTTTTCAATCTCGGCATGGATGGAGTGGTCAGGAAGGTGAACGCGAGTGTTCTGGGTCGTGGCTTGGAGCTGCTGGAAACAAATGGGTGGAGTTGGCAGTTGGGCCAGTTACTGTTGGCGGATGATACGGCACTGGTGGCAGATTCAGAGCAGACGCTGTGTAGGCTAGTGTCTGAGTTTGGTAGAATGTGTGAGAAAAGGAAACTTCGAGTGAACGTGGGTAAAAGTAAAGTTATGAGATGGTCGAGGAATGTCGATGCGAGCGGAAATAGTGTCCACCTTTATTCAATGTTTCAAGTATCTGGGCTCCCATGTTGAGAAGACTGAACTAGTGGAAACTGAAGTGAAGTCGCGAGTGAAGGAAGGGTGTAAAGTGTTGGGTGCACTGTAGAGCAATGAGCTGTAGGACGTTGGGGATGGAAGCAAAAAGAAGGCTGTATGAGGGCGTAGTTGTCCCAACTGTCTTCTACGGGGCTGAGGCTTGGGGGTGAGAGTAAAAGAGAGAAGAAGGTTGAATGTCTTCGAGATTAAATATTTCAGGATCATAGCTGGTTTGACGCTGAGAGACAGGATCAATAACGACGCGGTGTGAGCTAGAACGGTGATGGTGAAAAAGTTAGAGGACAGAGTTGATTCTCGTGTTCTGAGATGGTTCGGGCACAGGGTGAGAATGGATGAAGGGAGATTGGTAAAAAGAGTGTTGAAGGCAGAGGGGAGTGGACGTAGGCCTAGAGGGAGACCGAGGTTAGGCTGGATGTATGGTGCGAAGCAGGCGTTAGGAAGAAGGGACTTGAGTGTTCAGATACCGAGAGAGGGTGCAATGAATAGGCGTGAGTGGAGAATGATTCTTAATGGATGAGTTTTGGCGCCGCCCTGATGAGCTTTCCCGCCCCTGGCTTCTCGTTGAAATTCGAGATGGTTGTGGGGCCCCGGTCATCATGTCGCAGCAGGGGTACACCAGTCGTACTGCCGGGCCCTGCTGCCGACACTGACCTCGGACCACACTCATGACTCGGAGGATGTGTTGCGGGGTCTCCCGGCTGGACCCTTTAGCGCGGTAGTGCTAATTTGTGTGAGTATGAGAGAAGTGTGAGATGCGCCTTGCCGTCGGCCACCCCCCTTTTCTCTGGAATTCGGCCTAGTGTCTGTATCTGTATTCAGTTTGACAATAATTAGTAGAAAGGTATTCAACCTGACCCTAATTAGTAGGAAGGTATTCAGCCTGACCCTAATTAGTAGGAAGGTATTCAGCCTGACAATAATTAGTGGGAAGGTATTCAGCCTGACTTGCTAGTAATTCCCGCTACTAGTGTGGCCGATTGACTCAAACTACCTTGTGACGATTTTTACTTATCCATTGATGACTCCCCTTTGTAAGTGAATTATTTTAATTTCCAGCGGTCTCAGGTCGACATGCATGAGTCTCAGACTTCCTCCGTCAACTTTGAGTTGGGCACCGCCGGTACCGGTCAGCCGTCCATCGCCTACCCGCAGTTGCTCTTCCAGCCTCAGTCCGTCTTTTTGCTGGGCTCTCCCATTGGTGAGTAAAAAATTGTCTGGACAACATTAGAGGTGAGCATATATGCTCTGAGCACGTCCCTCCTGCAACTTATACCGGTTGTTGTCTGATGAGACAGTTGCTACACTAGTTGTGTTCCCCTAGCGCCCAATATTGTATGCAGTGTCGTCTGTCTAAGTGTCGCTCCTTTACAGCGATGTTCCTGACCGTACGCGGCCTGACCCAGCTCAGTCCCCACTACCGCCTGCCTACCTGTCCCAACGTCTTCAACATTTTCCACCCGTTCGACCCGGTGGCCTATAGACTGGAGACGCTCATCCACCCACACCTCACCGACCTGCGGCCTGTGCTAGTGCCACACCATAAGGGCAGGAAGCGGATGCACCTTGGTTAGTGCGGGAAACGCTACTTTTTGGCCAGTGCAGGATGAGAATGAAGTTGCTGGGAAAAGGTGCGCCGTGGTTGGTGCGGGAAGAAGGTGCATATTGTTTGACGCGGGAAGAATGTGCTACTTGGTGGGCGTGATTAGAAAGTATGTGTTTCTTTGTGCGGGAAGAGATGCACCTTGGTTGGTGCAGGAAGAAGGTGCACGGAGATAAGTCCCTCAATTTAATCTTAGTTGAAGCGTGAAAAAGGTGCACCTCGGCTGTTTCGATGAGGTGAATGCATTGATGGCTGTGTAGAGTGGTGCTTATTATGGTCCAGTGATCCAGCCTGCTTGCCGGTCGACCTACTGTTTTTTCGAGAAGTAAAATTGCAACACCAAACAAGATATCTGTAAACTGAAAACTTGAAGTCTCTTTTTGACTGTTTGGGGAGACCGACTATGTGTCTTGTCTCGTGGCTGGCTCCGTTGCCAGAACGACATTGACTCGAGTGCACTAGAAAATCTCTATACTTATCTAATTTTGGCTGGCTGAGATTCTTCAGTTGGCAGCAGATGTGAATAGTAACCCGATACCTGTCACAACCTGGGTCTGTGATCTCTGCTTGGAAGTAGATCACCTTCAGACATGCATCAATACTATGCAATGACCACTCGCTGCGGCCACAAAAACCGTGTCGAAATAACACTCGAAATGTACGATGAAGCGGATAGACGCTGCGGACTTCATTTGACGAACAACACAAAAGTGAGTTAGAAACTTCTAGAAAAAAATAAAAAATTCATGACTAGAAAACACGTGAGAAGCTGGGAAATTTACACCACAGAGGAAAGTAGAAATGATGTGAGGACATGGGCCTCTGCATTATGTAACAAACAAAAAACATGGAGGCACGAGTACAGATACAGACACAAGGCCGAATCCCACAGAAAGGGGGATGGCCGACAGCAAGGCCCACCTCACACTCCTCTCATACACTCACACTCCTACAACTTTGCCTTTTTGCGCTAAGGGGTCCTGCCGGAAGACCCCGTGACGCACCCTGCAGTTAATGAGTGCGGTCCGAGGTCAGTGTCAGCAACAGACTGGTTTACCCCTGCCGCGTCATGGTGACCGGGCCCCCCCGCCCACGACCATCCCGTCTCTCAACAATGTGCCGAGGGCGAAACGCACATCAGGGCAGCATCAAAACTCATCTGTTCACACTCATTCTTCACTCAAGCCTATCCAGTGCACGCTCTCTCGTTACCTCCACACTCAGGTCTCTCCTTCCTAACGCCTGCTCCATACCATCCATCCATCCAAATTTCGGTCTCCCTCCAGGCTTACGTCCACTCGACTCTGCCTTCCATACCCTTTGCACCAATCTCCCATCATCCATCCTCACCTCATGCCCGAACCATCTCGGAACACGCGAATCAACTCAGTCCTCTAACTTCTTCACCATCCCCGTTCTGATTCCAACCACGTCGTTAGTGAACCTGACTCTCAGTAACACTCCAGCCATGCTCCTCAAACATTTCATCGCGAAAACATTCAACCTTATTCTCTCCTCTGCTCTCATCCCCCAAGTCTCGGCTTCGTAGCGCACAGTTGGGACATCACCACTTTCATACAGCCCTCTCCACCAACACCAACACTGAAACCCCCGACGGCGAAACGATAATTCATCTACATCAGACGATTATCGAAGAAACAGTCCCTGCGGAGGGAGCCATTGACGACGGGGACAGGGCAAACCAACCTGACCCGGCGAACAGCATTGGCGCTGAATCGAGCGACAGCGGGACCGAAGCTGGCGCGCGTGGCAACCGCAGAGAAGCCTCCGAGACTGACAATGACAGTCGGAGTGATGACGAGGGAAACGACCCGGACCCTCGACCTCCCCCATCACCCCCCAGGAGAGGTGAACAGCCACCACCACCACAGCCGGGAAACGAGAACGCATCCGAAGAGCCGTGAACAACATAGATGGCCTCCGGATGCTACTTCTGAATGCTAGATCAATCAGGAACAAGCAAGCAGAATTTCGCTGTCTTGTTGCTTCTGAGATGCCTGACATAATAGGCATCACGGAAACCTGGATCCAGACAGAAGGAAACGATTTCGAAGGCGAGTTCGAACTTGAAGAGTATAACCTTTTCAAAAGAGACCGTCAGGCCAGACGGGGAGGAGGTGTCGCAAACTATGTGCGAAACCACCTCCGAGCCACTCGCCGTACCATTGACACCCCACTTGAGGTCATAGGTATCGAATTCGAAGGCACAGCCAGAAAGCTACACGTACTTCTCGTGGCCACCCCACCTCATTTACATAAATGACCTAGATGCAGGCCTCGTCATCAAAATATCAAAATTTGCTGACGACACTAAACTAGTAGCAAACGCCGCTAACCCCCACAGCTGTCGAGTACCTGCAGCAGGATCTTGACAGAATCGGGGAATGGTCCGAGGCATGGCAGATGCCCTTCAACACAGACAAGTGCCCAGTTATGCACATCGGCAGAACAAACGGATCTGCGAACTACTCCCTACTGGGCAGCCAGATCCCGACCACCAACCTAGAAAAAGATCTAGGAGTGTACATTAGCGCTGACCTAAAATTCTCTAGGCTGTGCGCTGAAGTCGAGAAAAGAGCCAACAAAGTCCTCGGATACATCGGAAGACAATTCAGGTACAGGGACAATGAAATAATCCTAACCCTGTACAAAACCCTAGTTAGACCCCTATTGGAGTATGCCGTCCAATTCTGGTCCCCCACCCTGATCCAAGACATCAAGAGACTGGAAAGGGTACAGGCTAGGGCAACGAAGATGATCTCATCTGTCAGACACATGGGATATCAGAGAAGATTGAGGGAACTGGATCTCTTCACCCTCGAAAAGCGTAGGCTTCGAGGACAGCTAATTGAAACCTTTAAAATCCTGAAAGGCTTCAATAACGTAGAGTACAGAAACTTCTTCACGCTAAATGACCACCCCACCAGGAATCACGGGCTGAAACTCCAACCAAAGAGATTCAACAC
>SDVV010004101.1:0-20556 GCA_016164225.1 Gammarus roeselii
TATGTATACATAAATAAAGAGATAGAGAGAGACATTTCCAGTTTTCCAAGTCCAGCAATACACTGATGGTACAGGTGTTCATTGTTTAGCTGCTTGCTTTGACAGTGACGATGTGACATTCATAACCATGAATGCATATCAGGGATTCATGATCGTTTCTTTGGTGTAGCTACAGTGAACTGGTGATACTAGAAGCCAGCTACTATGCATTTGGGAAATATGCATATTGATAAAGTACCCCTAATTTCTATGTATGGAGATACTTGGAAGATGAACAATTATTCACCTGTTCAAGCCATTCATGAAGCTAGTTACTCGCTTCTACTGACCAGAGCGTGATTACACGACAATCAGCGCGGTATCCTAATGTGAGGCTATTTTGAACGTGTCCTCTGTAGGCAGCGTCAGCGTCTTCTCAGCTATGGTTTCCTCAGCCTGATCATTCCCTGAAACAAAAAGAAGCAACTTAGGTTTCTTTATTTTTAAGTAAACAGTTCTTTGAAGATCAACATTGAACAGGAGCAGTAGGTGCATATATTAGCTGCTTTGCTTCATATACTTACCCAACAATTCAATTGTTGTACATCGGGTCACATTGTTCAAGCCCTTGGATTCGGTTCTCTACTTCATCCACTGAAATCAAACATGACCTTGTTTTCCAAAGTGTGGTTTAAATTGACCAGTCTAAGTCACTATTGAAAAGTCTTATATCCTGTTAGTTTGAGAAAATCTTAGAGCCTATGTTTGAAGGTTTAAAGAGATACATAAAAACATGGGTGTCCATGAGAGTGTAAATAACAGTTAATGTCAGAATAATCTTACCCGGCACAGCAAGAAGAGCTTCATCAGATATTTTTCAGTTGCGCTCCAAGTGTCTCTCCTCACGGCTACCATCACCTAAAAAAATAGCATATTCGAGAGCTGTTGAAAGTGGTTCAGAGTTTCTCTGATGGTAGAAGAGAATGTGCCAATTCCTCGAGATAGTCAGCTGTCAATCAATAATACAGATTAACAATGAATATAACATATTTATATTGAAACAAAATTAGCCAACATTAATTGGCACTTCATCACTCCCTGTTGTACACCCAAAAGATGTACACCCATACATCCCTCATTCATTGGTTAACTAGCAACAATATTTTACTAATTTCGTTCATACGTGCGCCTATCATTGTTATTTTTTCAACTTCTATGCAGTGTGAAGCAATATTAATTAATGCTTTATATCTTATATTAAATTACTACACATAGTGACTCCAATTAAAAGTGCAGTCCATCTAGTGTAAACTTGTAACCACCACTTGCAAAAAGCAACACTGGTGTGATTCAAGCAAGGCATCTAGGATTGTGTGCAGAGAAGAGCTAGCTTAACAGTTAATGATGGTAGGGAGTTGTGGCACTAGAGTGTGCTAATGTGCATTTTAGGTAGGCCTGTTCGCATTTCATGGTCGATTTTGGCAATTTAGGTCTTGGAAAGTTTTAGAAAATCTCTAGTTGATCTGGTTTGAAACATCGGCAGTACTAGTAGAGCTTTTCAGGCATCAACAATTACACCAGTAATAATACGCATCTTTATCCCAGACACCATCACCTTAAAAAAACTCATTCTACTGCTGCTTACACCAATAATTTTCAGTGTAATTGTATCATTTTCTCCTAGTTACGCATATTTGTTCAGTGTAATTTCATACGCAGGATAAAAATATGCTAATAGTATTGTAGATGCCCAATGCAATAAAAATAAACACTCAAAGATGCATGTCACTATGCATGGTAGAATACTTCTAACTATAATATTGAAGTAGCACCAGTAATATTACATCTAAACAATACATATGGAAAATATAAATATCATTGGTTTTCATGAATATGTAGCTAACAATTTTTTCAAGAGAAAATGTTGTGGCTCTCTTCCAACATTTATGAGATAATTAATTTTTATTTTGAGCGATAGTTTCAGTAGAGGAAATGAAACTATTCATTCAAACTCTAAACAGTGCAAATAAATGATAGCTACATAAATTAACACATTGCATTAGCGTAATCATTGACTGTGTTGCCTATTCTGTTATTAGTCAACAGGGTAGCAATTATCCCAAATATCATAGTAGCAACAAATATTTTGGTGTTTTTATCATAATTGTTTTGTGAAGGCTGCTATGTAACCCAATTTTAATAACTTTTAATATATTTACCTGAAATAGTTATACATTCTATTTGTAAATAGCAAGGTATTATATTTATGGAGCAATACCATTTAGCTAAGTTCAAAGATGGGAAAAGCACAAGTCCGGTCAATATTTTGACTGTTTGTAAATTTTGTATAATGAGAACTGTTCCAGAGAACTAACCCATAGACTCCAAAATTGCCAACATTTGAAACAAATCGTTAAAAAAATCTATCGGTATTCATAATTAATAACTCAGTCATTTTCAAAAACCATCTAATTAGCTGAATACAGCAGATTAATGGCAATTGCAAGTTGGCCTCACAGTTAGTCGATTCTACACACAGTTTGAAGGTGCGTTTTAGTCGTATGTAACAGAGTTCAAGAGAAATGAGAAAGCAAATCTCGAAATTGATATGATCCAAGTGGAAAATCCTCATCATGACTGTAATAAAGCTGAGGTAGTGGAAAACAAATTATGCCTAGGAACAAAATAAAATCTGGATCGTATGCAAAATTTCTCAATGATGAAGCTCAGAATGACTTTGAATAATTAGGGCTCAAGACGAAGAAGCAATACATTTGTGGACTCACGGGAACGGAACAGCCTTTGGTATTCGCATCAAAGATATGATGGAGTATATGTAGGATTTTGAGAGTAAATTGAAATATAGTGATGATGGGTATGGTTGGATGTGCGAACCATGCTGTTTCAAATCAAAAAACGATGTAGATGTCATTGATGTTGCCAGCAATTTCTGTAAATAATGTCAATAAATACTAATAAAACTATGTAAATCCTCAATGAAATGTTTATAATATCCTAAACTCAATGGTTAAGTAATGAATTGCAAACATCGTGTCAGTCAAAGGTAACATCAAATTGTCGAAATCAGTAGAAGAATATGTTTCAAGGCGTGAAATTAAGCCAGAAACGCATCTCGAGGTAAATGATCAAGATGTGTTACTGATTGGTAGGATATAAATCCGAGTCCGATCAGCTCTTGAAACGAAGTCAGCGTCATGAATATGAAAATTATAGGAAAGAAAAGGTAAATCAGAGATGTAAATCGTCAAAGGTTGTAGAGCCAAGTGAAGATAATGAAGTAGAATAAGAAAAAAACATAGTGTGAGACCATTTGTCCGTTTGTATGAAACTGGATACAAATTTGAATTACTTGTAGCATTCAATCCATCCAAGTTTGAAAATGGGACCTCTCTGCTAACTAATATGGGGACGAGAGTTACAACGAAATAAATAACATGTATGTTAAAGTGATATCTAGAGTCGTCTGGAGGGCTTCATGTGTCTATATCAATGACTGAATTCCGTACTATTGTTAGGTTAGGTTTTGATGGGTGTGAATAACATGTTAAAGTGATGTAGAATTGTGTCAAATCAAAAATAATATGCATTACCTGTAACATTCAAACCATCTGAGTTTGAAAATTAGTCCTCTCTGCTAACTAATATGGTTTGAGAGTGACAACGAGGGTTGAGAGTGACAATGAAATAAATAACATATATGTTACAGTGATATTCAGAGTCATTTTGGAGGGCTTCATATGTATATAACACTGACTGAATACCGTACATAAGGTTAGGTTATGATTTGATGGGTGTGAATAACATCTAAAAATCAAGAATTATATGAAAAAGGGTATAACAATCAAAACAAACGATGTAATTTGCATATGAAATTGGATGAAATTTGCTAGATCAAAATTGAAAGTGTATATCAAAACTTCAAATGATAGATCAAAATGTAGAGTCATGTGGAGAGATTTGATATGAATATATCATAAATCGATGTATAAGTATCATATGTATGCAGGAAAAATATCGAACGATGACACATAATTCATGGTTAAGTTGGTTAGGTTGGGATAGGTTGCCTAGATGTTAATGCATCTGTCAGTGTATGGTAACCCCTTTTGCACAAAATGTGTGTAAATGCCTACATGGTGTCGACACATAGACCAACACAGTGAGGCTAACGACCCTGTATATATGCATTGTGTCGACACATGTGCCGACACTGTGACGCAAACGACCCTGTATATATGCATTGTTTCGACACATGTGCCGACACAGTGAGGCTAACGACCCCGTATATATGCATTGTGTCGACACAGTGAGGCGAACGACCCTGTATATATGCATTGTGTCGGCCATTTGCCGACACTGTGACGCTAACGCCCCTGTATATGTATGTAAAAGTATATGTGTATACCTGGTGTGTGACATTAAAAAAAACACGTAAAATAGAGCCGTGTGGACGTGATTTGATATGTACAGCGCACAAAATAATGACTTAATATCATACAAAACCATCAAACTTAAATGAAAGTATATATTTATTGAATAAGGGGGTTAGGATGACTAGAACTTTGAACCTAATATCGCGGGAAACTATCCCACATTTAATATGTGTAACAGATTAAAGTGCATTAGTTCTCTTGGATCCTACCTGCTGAGTCTCATCCGAACATGTAACAGAGAAATCAATGAAAAATTCTGGAATCTAAACATCTACAAAGGATATTTGCTGGATCAAATTGGAGAAATGTATTCAAACTGCTTCTGATATGTTGAATACATAGCCCAATTGTAGAGTTTCATACAAACTTGAATAAAAATACATAATTATTGGTTAGGATGACTGATAGGTTAGGTTGCCTAGGTATATGTGTATTTGGCAGTGTATGGTAACCCTTTTTGCATTCATTGATATTGATCTATGTTGTCGTACATTGATGTATGTCTCGCTAATTCTGCACCTTAGACATGGTTTATATCCTAGATCTTGTTGACTGCGAACCTTACATAACAGATCTGTAGTAAATATGATACAGTGGATTTATTCAATATTCGTTATAATAGACGAAAATAGTAGGAGCAACACATGCAACACTGCAAAAAAATCTTATGACAACAGTAAAACCATACATATAACTTGCTAACTCTTCAACACCCATAACAATCACTGACATATGCGGGAAGCTTACACAAACGTTTTGAACTCTACAGTCTACTAACGAGCGATCACCTAGCATTACATTAAACTAGTCGATAATACTGGACATGTATTAGGTAAAGTAAAAAAAATTATGTATATGTAGGCACACAATCTGCTGAAGACTGGTAAAATTACAGAGTCAAGTGGATAGATCTGATAAGAATGAAGCTTAAATCAATGAAGAAATACCTGACATAAGTATGAAAACGTGGAAAAAATATATAATCCTTGGTTAGATTACGTTAGGATGGGATAGGTTTACGGTCCCTTTACATTACAAACCTATAGTGAAAAATGCCACAGTGGATCTGGTGAATGCTCGAAAAAAGTCAGATATTCTGAATTGGAATTCAATCTCATAACAAAGCTTGAATTAATCAATAACTTCTAAGTGTATAAACTGCAAACGAATCACAAACATTTATAAAAGTAAGACACGCGGGAATAAGCATCTAGTAGAGACATGCGAGCGGATAACATAATTGAGATGTACATTATATTATTGGAGAGTTTTAACACTAACACTACACAAATCCGGTAGATTAGTTCTCCAAGACGACATGGAACCGGACCCAAATCCAATGTCGAGAAGTAAAACATATCAATATTTTGGATCATTACATCCAATTAAGTATATTTTATAGCAAACATTCAATGAAATTATGTGAATTTATACCCAATACATATATATTCCTATGATAACCAATCGAAACATACAACAACATCTATAAAAATAGCTAAATAAGACTCTCTACTCTACCCTAACCGACATGATCAACTATGATATACGGCGTATCTTGATGTACCCCAGAGGATAAATCCTACACCAATATGGAAGGTTATCGGTCAATCAATACATGATGCCGATGTACATTACCGATATTGTAATAATTGAAATATTCCTGCACTTTAACTCCTAAGGTGATCTGGTTCATGAAAAAATCATATACTAACATAACAGCCATACCAAAAATATCTGACATTTAACACCGAGTTAATGCATAACAAATAATAATATCACGGTATCCGTTCAAGTCTATAACAAATTCCTAGACCTAACTGATGCTATGTCTCTAGTAGGAGAAAAAAAATCAAAGCCCACTGTGTCATAACAACGAACTCTACAGTGTTTACTAGGTCGCTTCTCAGCAAACTACCACTGATATATAACAAATTTAGAGGCAACACCCGGTCATGATACAATACCTCAGATGTATCACGCATCTGTTTAGACAAACGTCTCTAGACAACGTCGAGCAAAGTCACATCCTGGACATAACCAAGAATCTATACACAGGTATAGTGGTTGAGAATAGGGCTGACACGAGTGTGGCCATAAAAATCTGGACATTTGTTCACTGACGACCTAAGTAAATTACTACAACGACGACCAGCTTGTCACATAACCTCTCTAACAAACCCAAGAAACTTGAGATTAACGTCCACAAGAACTCACAAAATCCACGTTGAACATGGACGAACTCCAAATGACAACCAAATAGTGTAAATCACCTCTACACCAGGACCCCTCCATCAGCAAATCGCCTTATAAAACGTTACACTATACATTTGCTAGGGTTCAATGACGAAATTCCACAAATATGCAGTACGAACTTACACCTCTTAAACATACATCAATAATAAAATAACTACGTAATTTTCTACTCTGTTCTAATTCCCATTAAAAAAATGTAATACAGTAAGGGTATCCATCGTAGTAAATTCAGTCTACTTATAAAAAAATAAACATAAACACAACAAGCTTTGGCCTAGGGGACTCCTCTAACTCCTAAACATTGAATTATGGTCCTAAAATAATCATACAATAAGCTAACCACAAGACCGAGTTTGAAACACATCGAATCTTCTATATCTATAATATCCACGTCAAACATTATACCATGATGTAAAAAGATATATAAAACTCTAAAACTTTACAATTTTTAATTAATTTACTCCTGAAATAATGTTCTTCATTGCAAATACAAACGTAATATATTCTGATTTTCCGATATTGTATAAATAACCAACAGATTAAATTAAGAATGGAAACTGTACAGAGAATATACAAAACTCAAAGACACATACTAAAGCGGTCAAGATATAATACAAAAAGAAGAATGATGCAATAAACGACCAATTATGCCTGAAATAGTGTGCTACATGGAAGATGCAAACCTAAAATAACCTAAAATCCTATAACTGTACGTGAAAACTTTTCAAAATTCCAAAAAACACTACAAATTCAACATAAATCAACCGATCATTTCTAGGTATACATAACACAATATAGTAACTTACAAAAATCCATATCGTTCCGGTACTCTCGCGATTGGAACACCGAGTCAATGGAACACCGATATATCTAGTTCAAACCTGGATAATGCGTTATGGGGTAGATAGATTTGCGTAACGAAGCTGTTGCGTCTACCCAAAATACAAACATCAACTCGTCAACTACAAGTAGATATCGTTTACATATGAAGTAAACGACTGGAAAAATACACAGAATATCGCCTAAACTCAATATCAGGCTGGTGCCAAGCATCCAACCGCTAAGAACCTCACCAAACAACCTCCGAATGAGTCAATTATACCCAACTAGATGAGAAAACAAACATATATGTACAGAAAAATATATAGAATTTTAATCCAGACATAATTATAAAACGAAACATTCACTCAAAACATAGAAATAATGACAAATCAGTCATGGGAAAAATACAATTCGAATAACATTTAGGAGCAAACTTACCCAAATTTGCCAAAGCGCATCCAACAGTTTTAACGTTTAAGACTGCATGTAAATTATTAGGTTACTGTTAGATTTAATATCAATAAAAATCATCTTATAAATGTATGTTATCAATACCCCTAAACATTCAGAGGACCAGCATTGAAATGCATATGTGCAACATGACATGCGACGAAATTGCAATACAGTATGCCCAGCATTGGGAAGCGAATACCAAAGGTAGTGTGCAAACGTTCTATTTATATAACCTATTAACATATAAAAACCTGATAATGTATATAACCTATTAACATACCTCATGAATAATCCGAAAGGTGTCCGTCCATCTTTCAGAATGAGTCACCCGTTAGCCGCCTGCCTGACTCCGGCCGTCAGTGAAAATATGGGGCGCCAACTCCCTAGACTGAAAGTCTCTATTTATCCCTATCTTATTCCTTCACTTGCGTTTAGCTAACATTATAGCTACTCATGCAGGCCTTAACAACATCCAGTGCGGTGGCCGTAAGCGCCATTTCATAACAATTCAACATGAACTCCAGAAGTGCGTAAACCTAGTCGGGAACTGGGCTTCTCTAAACGGATTCCGATTCTCGCCCTCTAAAACAAAAAGCATGCACTCTACCCTAGTGCCCGTCTTTCACCTAAAACCAGCCCTAACGCTGCACAACACCCCTCTAGTATACGATAAAACGATAAAATTTCTGGGCCTTGTGTGGAACCCTAGACTCACGTGGCGACCCCACATTGCAGCCCTGGCGACTCGATGCAAAAGGTCGACGGGCCTTATTCAATCGGTAACATCCCTGAAGTTCGGTGCCGAGATGGATACCGGAAAAACGTTGTTCAGAGCAATAATACGGTTGCACATGGACTATGGAGCCGTTGTCTACGGTTCAGCAGCCAAAACTTCTCTCGACCATCACAACCAATGCTTTGCGTATCACAACCGGCGCGTTCCGTTCCACTCCAATCGAATCCCTTAACGTGCTTGCTAACGAACTTCCATTTCCGCTCCGGCGAGACAAACTTTCACTACGATACTATTTTAAGACTAGAAGTCTAATCAACACCCGGCTATCAGCCACATCACCAACATATCCGATAAGCGCCTTTTCGCGGCTGAAAAGAATATATGCCCACCGTTTTCCCTACGTGTTGACACCCTGCTGACCTCGCTCAACATCAATCGTGAAGCTATTAAGCCTTCATTCTCCTACCGAATTCTTCAAATTCACTCACCAACATGGATGATCAACCCACCACCGGTCAACCTAGACCTGCAAGTGTGCCCTAAAGCAACTACTCCAACCAACGCGTACCGGCAGGAATTCCTAAGACTATTTGGGGAAGAATATTTAACGCACCACCATACATACACTGACGGCTCCAAAACCGCGGACGGAGTGGGAGCCGCCGTTGTGTGCGGGAACATCCCACTCTCAGCCACCCTTCCACACGAGACCTCCGTGTTCTCTGCGGAGCTCCACGCACTCGAACTAGTCATCTCCATTGCCAAAACAGATCGCTTCCCCAAATACGTCGTATTCTCAGACAGTCTGAGTGTCCTCACCAGTAGAGTATACCGGAGCAAGAATCGCTTTCTAGAGTCATTTTGGTGGGCGGGGGGTAGGGCGCGGTGCACGCAACCTTGATTTACCGAACGTACGGGGGTTCGCGCAGAAACGAGGGGGGGCGGGGGACGGAGGGTACCGGAACTGGTTTGACGCAAAAGAAGCGGACAGACGGAGAGCTTATGCATGTTAACGGGTTGTATATTTACATAAGGTTAGTAGCATTTCAATGCTTGTGGGGATATTGCAACTTCGTTGCTTTCATATTGCACGTTCACTGCTGTGACCTCTGAATGTTTTTTAGAGGATATTAACAAACATACTTTTAAATTATATTTTTATTGACAATTACATAATAATTTACAGGCTTTATTAAAGGTCAAGACTCCACACATATTCTTCTTGCAGGATTGTTGATTTTCAGATAGGTTCATGATGAATTTTTCAACCTTGATATCATTTCTTCGTCGTTCGCCATTGGAGAACCGCTCGATTATCTTTTTAACTGGTACATTTTGACATAGATAAAAGGCAAAGTAGATGCAGTAAGCTCCACAGACCAACGATAGATCACTTTGGATTGGTTTCTGTAGTACAAGTTGCATTTTTTGCATAGATTTTATAATATGATGCTATATTTCCTCCATATATTTTTGAATTGAACCCAAAGGAATAAAAAAAGTAGTGTTTGTTTTTCGTTTTTGAATATTAGGATCCAATATCCCATTTTATTAGGATCGCTTTTGCTGTTAACAATCATGTAGCCGTTCATCTGATGCAAGGCCATTCTGTTTTTCGCAAAACATCTTATATAGGCGCGTTTCATAATTTGAACGCTCTTGGATATGACTTTCTTTATAACATTCTTGAGTGTAGCAACCCCATGTTCCTTTGTTGATTGTCGCATATCTTTCTGCTCCGAGTAACCGTGTGCCGTTCATTTGATGCATGGCCATTCTGTTTTCCGCAAAACATCTCATATAGGCGCGTTTCATAATTGGAACGCTCTTGGATACGTGGTCACTTTGATTATTATCCATGATTACTGTAGATAGTTGGGGAATACCCCCCTTGCCGAATTTATTTGGATGACACCGAGTGTATAACCTACCAGGAACAAGATCTTATTCTTAGTGGGTGGATTTTCACAGTTCACTGTTATACGTATGTTTGCTCGTTTTTCTAGGTTAATAACATCTTCAAAGTCGGTGGGTCTTGTATCTATAACAAATATACTTCTTCCTACAGGGAAATTCTGTCTTGTGATGAGATGAGCGCTGTTACGTCTCCCTAGAGCCGAAAGGGTTTGATGGTATGCTTGGGCACACTCTCTGGGAAACGATGATCTAATGTTGGTAACACAGTTTCCGTTTACATCAACAATAACGTTTGTGATATCATCATGCTGGAAGTAATTTTGATTGTGATCATATGCTCCGTTGTGTGCAGCTTGATCAATGAGAAACAGGGCTAATTTATGTGGAACAACCCCGTTGAAAAGGGAATCAATGGAGATTGAGTTTTGACCGGTAGGAAACACGATTGTTGTGACAGTAGGTTGATCGAACATGTATTCAATCATGTCATTGTTTTTTTGTGAGCGCTTTATTAGAAGCAAGCATAGCTGAAGGGTATGATACAACTTTTTTACACCATAATTTACATGAATCAACTAAATAGATGTATTGTTCACTGACATGTGTTAGAAGAACGTTACTAGATTTTGCCAGCTCCAAACGTATATTTACGCTGACATTATCCAATAGATAACTATTGCTACCGGATACGTCAAAGTTTAGTGGCCCCATCATATGTATACCATGACGTACACTTTCTTGAATCCATGTCTCATTTTCGTTTTGAGTAGTAGAATTTGCCGCGACGACGGTATCTGCAATGGGTGTTTGCAATGATTTATACGTCATATTCAACCCTTTATTATTTAGATCGGAGCTCTTCATGGATGTATAGGCGTTGAGATTATTTAGTAGTCCTGTATATCTGTTTCCTTCATACTGAACACCATTTAGGAATAGAGAGTGACTTTGGAACCTACGATGAAAGAACCCGTCAACGAGTGTAACATTTGCAGCGGCGGCCAATGCGCTTCCATCTGCATTTCTAACACGGATTTTCACTTCTGCAGTTAACGAGCTCAAGTCAACCATTTCATTATCCGATCCTGGAATATGAAATTCTATAAAGAAATCGGCAATTCTACCATCATACAGACTATTGGTGGTACTTAGATAGTTTCTTTCAAATTTCGATTCGATACTTGATTCAATTAAATATTTCTTGTTGATGGAGGGGAAAATATCAATCACCCCCATTTCATAGTTTTCCGTAGGGGTTTCTAGCCCTGTCATGTTGAGAGATGATCCACCAAGCATGTTGTCGGCATAGAACCTTTCCCGAAATTAACGGTATTGGTACATAAACACTGGTATTTATTAGTAATTAAACAATGGACGACACGGCTCCATCTTTCTTCCATGATTATTCTTCGATTTAAGATTTTTCGTTACTTTTCCTGTGATCTTACCTCCAACCATGGCTTTCTTTATAACATTCTTGAGTGTAGCAACCCCATGTTCCTTTGTTGATTGTCGCATATCTTTCTGCTCCGAGTAACCGTGTGCCATGTTCCGAGCCATATCGGCAGCTGCAGGCAGTAATGTTCTTCGTAAAAAAGGCAATGTGCGTCTTACAAGACTGGCTATGGTTGAGAAGAAACCGCTACTCCTCTGGTACGATATCGGACTTGTGAATCTGTCAATGTCATGTAAACTTCCCCCGCGTATTTTCTCACGTTTCGCGAATAAAACTTCGTATTGTTTGTACAACGGATATGCATATACCACCCTCATGATTGCTTGATACCAAATGACCTTTTTTATATCCAGCGTTATATTTATAAGGCTCTAGCTTCTTTTAAAATGCAATACGCATTGGCTAGATCCACCATCCTTGAACGGGATATTACCGCCATCACCATCTCGTAGATCAATGGAAATGGAATCAATATGATTACGCTGTGATTTTTTTTATTTTACATGGGCGCATGGAAATGAATAAGAGTTATTAATAGGAATAACATCAAGAATATTGACTTGCTTGACGCCCATAAAACTGCATGAAATTATATCGGAGTAAACGTTTATGTAGCGTACATTATCATTCATAAAGGACATTTTTTCGCTTACGCCACCTTCACTGACATGATATTTACATATCGCTCCACCCATTTAATCAACCGATCTTTCTCCGACAAAGTACCAATTCATCATAGCTTCAGTATATTTGTGTTGCGACATGTTCTGTAGAATAAAGGTATTGAACTTTATGCGGCATGTGGTCTTATCATACTCAAACAATTTTCCTTCATCTCTATTGATTTGTTTTCTTAACAGACTTTTTCTTATATTGATTTCTAGCTCGGAGATAAAATTTTCCAATGTATTGCCTGAGATATTCTCGCTAGGAATGAACGAAGCTTTTTCATGCCCGATTCGTTCATTTTCAGCATTCAAATAGTCTATGTAGAATACAATGATATATTGTATATCATGCTTTTTTATCTTGAACCAATCATTATAGAATACTTCTACAAGTCCTACGCTCCACTCTCCCTGTAGCTGTATACCTGGATAAATACTGTTTGTCAAACTTGATGACGTATTGTTTTGATACAATTGGCTACTGCCTAGGGATGAGACATAGACAAAAAAGTCCTCCGGTTCTTGCATCCTGCACTGGGTCCTACGTCATACTGACAACAAACCGCTTGTAGACAGCAATATATACTCTTATTACTAGGACAATCAAACAACTTTTATATATATTTATTTTATATATTTTATATACAAAAGAGCATACAAGGATTATTTACATTTTATGAATAATTAGAGGATAAATCCTGTTGACGTGGAGGTGGTTTCATCGCGAGTGTATTCGCCAAAGACGGTCTCACCCGGCTTGCGTCTCTTCCAATTTAAATCCATTTCTTCATCGATTTCATTAGCCAAGGCAAATCGCTTCCTTTTTTTAGTGACGGACGGTTTATTTTCAATGGATTTCTTGGGAATGTCCGGGTGCCTATAGGCAAGAGTTGTGCATGTGTCGAGATAGTAGCGCTTATTCTCAAATTTACTGAAGCAGTTTTTGATACTGCGTACAGTTTGGAGTTGGCATGCTTGCGCATGAGTGTTGTGTATTGTCTCAAAGTGTGTGTATGTTTTCTGGTTATGTATATCTCTGTATTGTTCATGTTCGATTTTGGCTTGTGTCTGGTAATTGACACCTTTAGCAGCCGATTTTGTTTCGTCGGACTCAAGCATCATGCTGTAACACTTGGGTTGTGAGCAGATGATTTTACTCGGGTAGTCATCATCTGTTTCACTTTTTAATAGTCCTAGCTGTCCTTCCTTGGATTCATCGAACAAAGGGTGATTTTTGGGATAGTTGGAGAAGTCCATGTATTCAGCCAGGGGAGCTTGGCGCATTGTCGCTTCAATGTCGGCCACGCCTTTGAACTGGATCAGAAACGACTCAGTGTCTGAGTAGATGAGCTAGACGTTGTCACCGTAGCGTGGTTTCAGTGTGTCATAGAAGAAGATGTAGACTTTTGCTTTTTCAAGCACGAAGAATCCAACTTGGAGTGGATGAACCATTCGGACATTTTTTTTCTTGAGGATCATGATGACTGTTTCGGGACCGATGGCGTAGCAGTTTTTTAGGAGCGGGTTGGCAGCGTGTTTTTGGAACTCATTGAGGGTGCACACGACCTTTGCCTCTAGACTTCTGTTGAGCACGTTGAAAGGCAATTTACCGTATATACTATTTGAGAGCAGTTTGAATAGGGACTTCTCAAAGGAGTTCGTAGACTCCTGACGTTTCTGGATATTTTTCCTAATGAAAGTTTTGAAGACCGGTTCCTGCTTGATGTGAAAAATTCGATGAACCTTTGTGATTTTTAGTCCTTGCCTGAGGAGTACTTGGAGAAGTTCCAGGGCCACGAGGTAGTCAGTTTAAGGTAAATGGCTAGCAACAAGCTTACGATCTGCTCGTTTTCTGTTTTTGATGTGTTCTGAGCCAGCCAAGAGATTTTTTGTGAAGGGCGAAACAGCGTCCAAGGTAATCTCTTTGTGATGTAGCAGGAGTGGCAGCTCATCTGTTTTTCTTGCAACTTTATCGCTGACTTGGGCATCCACGCAGACAATGTACGTATACTCACCAGAACAGTCTGTGTTTACCAAGTCGAACGCTTGAATTTCTTCCGGTGTGAGCTCGAGGATTTTGCCAATGATGAGGGGTTCGCTCAAGCATCCAGCATAAAGACTGTTAAATTCCCACATTGCTGCTGAAGACACGGGTAATGTAGGGTCATAGTCCTTGCATCGGGGATTGTTTAGCTTGGTAAGACCTTTCATCAACGTCACAAATCCGCCTCGTGTGTTTTTGACAATCACGTTCAAGAGATCGATATCTTTGACCAGTGCCAATTTCATCTTTCCTTCGTAGAGGGCGGCTTGCATTGCAAAGACAGGGACGCTGACAAAATGGACGGGGTCCAGGGTATAGTCGCGTGTCATGGTCTCCCTAAACTTTTGGAAGACCTCGGCCAGCAGAAGCGTGTCGATGAGCTGGTATATGATCATGTAATCACGCAATGTCTTACAGTTTGCTGCCTCCCACATTTCAATCACTTCAGCATAATCAGAGTCCGATATTCCTTTGCCTCGAAGTTGACTGTAGAAGGCTTGTTGTGATGGGATCTCAGTTTAGTCCAGCACAGAATCCGATGTGATGGCTTTGTAGCAGAAATGTCCTTTTCGAGTGGCGAGGTCTAGAACCTTGTCACTGTATCCGAGACTTGTGAGATGGGATTTGAGAAGTATCATTTCATGCCCACTATCTTTAAGATTTTTGGCAAGACTGTCTAAACTTGAGTTGAGGAATGAGAACGAGTCGATGAACTTACACCGTACTTGCTCGTGGCATCGTTTAAGGAGACAAAGATACTGAACATTTTATCTGATTGTTTTGGCAAAACATTTATTTTGGAAAAGTTTTAACCGTCCAATCCTCTCAGTATGAAGCTCATGTCATTGGCCGATGCATTGTGAGCAATACAAGGCATGAACCGGATTTTCTCTATTATTCTCATGTTACAATTAGAACAAAGAGCCCAAATGTAGTTTCCTGTTATTACTTCTTTATTGGGGCCGAAGACCCCCTCAACGTAATGGTTATGATGACGTACTCGTTTTTTACCCTTTTCTCCAAAAGCGTCTCCGCAGCATTCACATGATTTGCTTTCGCAATATTTTTTCACGTCTTGTTTGGTGAGTACGGGGATGGGGAACAATGGTGAGGTTGACATGAATTCATTATAATCCAGCAACATATTCATAACAAGATGTGTTTCCATCTCCTCAAGGGGAACTGTAGTCGAATCGACCACTTTGTGCTTTACAATTTTCCCGTCTTTATCCACAAGAGTATAGCTGTACATGCACAACTTTTGTATGTTGACTACATGTTTCCCCTCTTGGGTGGGCTCCAGCACAGATTCACAGTCATAATAACATACAACAGGGGGTTTCATTGTTGCATGCATGGCTGAGTATTGGTACATTTCGCCTTCTTCAGGCATAGCGATGTTTTGCAAGCCTGTAGTGGACGAACATAATTATACGTGACCATCTTTTTTGCTTTCGTGCATGCCCTGCATGCAGAAGGGACAATAAAAGTGATTTGTAATCTTTGAATTTCTGAATGTTTTCATAAATGTAGAGAAACATGGAATGAGTGCGACATGATTAGCATCTAAGATTTGCACTAAATGGATCGTGCGCTCCTCACTGGCCTCTAAACTGCCTCTGTATACACTAACCAGCCCATAACCTTCTTTCTCTTTAGTGAGGTGATATAGTCTAATGTTGACATCACAATCTCTTTCTATGTTTGGTAAATCTTCTAAAGCCACAGGTGTGTTCATGGAAAGATTTGGGAAGGTGAAATATGCGTTTCTAAACGGGACGTAAGTTAACTCTGATTCACGTCTTTTTTGAGAGAGGTTTGTATTTTTAGGTAAGTGGAAATGGGCGACCATGCTTGTCAGGACACAATTATTCTTTTTTGTCTTGATATTGACAATATGGTACCGGCCTGGACAATTTGTGGGCCAAGGAACATAACAACCCATTCGTTTTGTTCCTTTAGCCCCTGTCTTGTAGAATTTTAGGTCAACAGCGGTGACTGTATTAATGCTCCAGCAACTACCTTCTAGCTCCTGCATTTCTAATTTATTTTGTAAATCTACCCCAAGATCCTCAATCAATTCACTTAAATCCACTGTTTTTGTTAGCTGGATCGCTTTTGTGTTTAATATCCAGTCCTTGTCATCTATAGATGCATCCTTCATGATTTTCCCCATTTTAACCCTCGCGGTGCATTGGAGTCTGGAATGTTCCTAATTTTGGTTCAATATGCTTCACTAATTCCCTGCATCCTAATGTTATCATGGATGATATGTTGACGTGTTCAGTGATTGGAATAAATGTCGATGTTACGAAATGGTGGTCCAATCTACTTTCAGAGGTTGGTGGGTGAAATATAGCCACACCCGAATCATCCACTGCATTATCCGAATCTGGATCGGCAGTAGACTGAGCGATGAATGGATCATCAGTAGCCTGAACTCTGGGTAATTTCGGAGCTGTAGCCTCAACAGTAGACGGTGCATCAGTAGACTGAGCGATGAATGGCTCAACAGTAGCCTGAACTCCGGGTAATTCCGGAGCAGTAGCCTGAGCGACGAATGGATCAACAGTAGACTGAGCGACGGATGGCTCAAAAGTAGCCTGAACTCCGGGTAGATCCGGAGCAGTTGACTGAACTCCGCGTTGTTCCGAAGACTGGGGGCTGAAGCGCGTTGCGGGCTTGCGCTAGGCTTCGCGGAAATTGCGACGCTAGGAATTGCGGACACTGCGACGCTAGGAATTGCGGACATTGCGACGCTAAGGATACTTCCTGTATCTACCATATCGTCTTGAATCATCCTACAAGAATAAAAACAATACTTTAACAAATAACGCACGGTTAAAACAGTACACAAATTAGCAAAAATATCTTTACAACAAAAAAAATAGACTGGTTACTTACATTTTGCGAGGAAGGTGTGTCGTCGACGAGATCAAGAGCACAAATAATGTCTGGGCTGCAGTACACCCCCTTTATATATTAGTAAATGATACATGTTGTAACCTGTTTGCCTGCATCGGTAGGGTACCGCTGAGGTGTTGGATACATTATCACTTTACCGATAATGACGATTGATCGAAGCTGAAAATTTTATGTCAACGACTCAACCATCATTTAAAGTTTTTTTAAGATGACTTTAAACAAAATAGAATTTATCGCTTGGAGACATTAAATCAAAAAATGCCCAAGTCCTGACTTAATAGCTAGCTTCCTCAGTCAAGAGGAAATCGTATTCAAACATATGAGCATGGAAGACAACCTATGGTGAAGATGTAATATTTATTGAAAATATACACTAACCTTTGTAAATGCCCGACTTGGTAAAAGGATCTTGATGGATGATAAGCTCGAGTCTGTTGGGCGTATGCTTCTCTCTGCCATGGAGGTCTCTGCTGTCGAGGTTGCGACCAGTAAGGCGGCGGATGACGCTGGTAGTTTGGGTTACTAGGCATCGGATCACCCTGCTAGTTTGGCCAATGACCGGCCAGTGGATACGCTGGAAGAAGCTGCGTCGGTTTGCACGTGGAAAAAATATATATATATTAGAATATATATAATAATATATAACATGGAAAAAATAATTAGTGTCCAGAAAAAAAAAATATATATATATATATATCGACATTTTTGTTACATATACCTTATCATTCCTGAAGTTCCGGATTGATCTGGTTCACCTGCGATTGAGTTGTTACCGTGATCTGTTGAGAAATGATGATAGATTAAAATCAATTGCTGGAAAAATATATATACGGGAACAATAATGTAAATTGCGGGAAAAAATATATACGGGAACAATATTGAATAATGTCAAACATAATGACAATCATATTGGTATATTGGGATGTAAAAATTACCTGGTGATGCAGAATGGGTCCTTGACTTTAGCATGTCCTTGATGGAATACATCTGCAAAGAGAAAGAAAAAAATATAAATAAATTAAAGATTCATTGAAAAAAATGTATATAATTTGAAGGTACATCGAAAAATAGTTAGTTGCCGATTGCCTGTTGGGGAGAATGGAGACTGTTAGGTTTGCGGACATCAACCTCTTCACCAAACCCGCACGTTTGTTTGTGAGCGGGTTCTCATCCAGCGAGAAGAGCGTCCGTGTAGGAAAAATAATTAGTAAATACATTGACAGTTTCGATGAGGTCGTCGTTTCAGGATCAGAGCACTTTCCTGTAAGAAAACATGAAAAAATAAAAATTCATACAGGATCACTCGCATTCGATCCATTAGCGAAGAAAACTACATGTAAACTACTTGTTGTCTACGATGACTTTATGGTGGAGTCAGCGCTTCTACGTATTATTGCATCGGTGTTTTGTCGGGGCAGGCATGCAAATATCAGTGCGATATATTTAAACCAATCACTCTTTCACTCAAATCCATTCCATCGCACAATATCTTTGAATACCACACATTTTCTTATCCTACGCATGCGCGATATCAATCAATTACGTTATTTCGGGAAAACATTCCTTGCAAAAGATAAGATTGAATCGTTCATCTCGTTGTACAAGCTACATGTGGAACAAAAAACATACGGTCATATCTTAGTTGATTTCACAAAACCAAGCAATTCAAAACTTTGGATTAGATCTCAAATTGCAGGACATGAATTTGAACAAGTATTCCCAGTATAAAATATAATGTATACCCGATTTGAGATTAGTAGCGAATTAGAATGGAGAGTGTCTACTACAATCCGGAGGCTGCTGGGTCATACTCTAGCGTGAAGGCTCTACATCAAAGCTATACGAATATATGTCCGTCTATAACAAGACGCGATGTTGAAAAATTTCTACAAGCATCAGAAACATCCACACGATTTAAACAAACACCCTTGAAATTTAACAGACGTATGTTTACAGCTGCGCGTCCTGGATCAATTCTCTGTGCAGATATTGCCTTTGTAAAAGAATACGCATCTAAAAATGATGGGATTAGGTATTTATTGATCGTCATTGATATATACAGTAAGTATCTGTGTGTTCAACCCTTGAAAGCTATTACATTTAAAAATGTGATTGCGGCATTTGACAAAATATTCAATGAACTAGTATGGCCATCAAGTCGGATTTGTTCAGATCAGGGCAGTGAATTTACAAATAGAAACATTAAAGAATATTTTGCTAGCAAAAACATATCCATTTATTACACATTCAATAAGATTATCAAAGCTTCCTTAGCAGAACACGTTATACGGACTATAAAACTTAAATTGGGAAAATATATGCATGCAAAAAAAGATTGAACGCTGTATAAATGATTTGCAAACACTTGTAACGACATACAATATGGCACCACATTCATCATTAATGGGTCGGACCCCATTTGACGTTCATTTGTTGAACGATCCGAAGCAAATTCAATCCTTGCTAACGGAAATGTATAAAATACGACGTAAAAGTATAAAAGTGCACAGTATACAATTAAAGGTGGGAGCGTACGTACAATTACAGTGCAGTGATCCCACACTCAAGACATTTAGGCGATGACACGAACCAAAGTTAACGAAAGAAGTGTTTCGTATTTCGCGTGTTAATCAAAAACATTACCCTCCGACCTATGAAATAACGCCTCTCGATACTGATGAACCCATCAAAGGTTTTGCCTATAGGCACAAACTAGTACAGTGTGACAAACCTGATATTTATGTTATCAAGGTATTGATACAGATACAGATACAGACACTAGGCCGCATCCCCCAGAAAGGGGGGTGGCCGACGGCAAGGCGCACCTCACACCCTCACACGCTCACATT
>SDVV010004102.1:0-20554 GCA_016164225.1 Gammarus roeselii
TAGAACAATTAAATATTACAGTCCGCGGTTTACTGGCACAGAGGGAGAGGGTCACGTCAAGGCTGGTCGAGATCAGTCGAAACATTTTGAGGCGAGTCGAGTTGGGCGCGACGAACCGAGCCTGGCCGAAATGATTCGAGACAAGCCGAGATGAGCTGAGACGAGGGGTCTCGGGGGACCCGGAGAGCTCGGGAAGACCCGGGGGACTTGGGTTAACCTCCGGGTTTCATCGGCTCTTTTGGGACACAAAGAGCCTATGCAACCCCACCCTATCCTCTTGAACAAAAGTGCGAAATAAATAATCTGAGCAGTTTTTCTGCCCATGACGAACCTGCCCTTACTTGTTCTTTACGATCCACAATTTTGTCATGTATGATAATGCTGGTGTATTTGTGCGGGTGTCCCTGTTTGTGATTCTGTGAGAGTGTTTTTTCATCAGTCCGTGCTCGCTTGCACGTGCTCGCTGTAGTTTCTGGGGTTGACCTGGACTGTGTAGCTATAAAACCTTGTGACGCGTTGCGGTTGGAGTTGATTGAATCCGTGAGGCCGTAGACCTTGTCCCAATTTCGACGATACTATCTGTGCGCCCTATCGCGCGTGCATAATACTCTTGGAGTTCTGAGTGGTTAGAGGCGGGAATTCGTTTCGTCTGTCTTTATCTTACCTGACAAAATAAATTGTACCTCTACTGAACTAGACCGCGTAGCTGTAAACATTGTGTTGCGTTGCTGTCGGAGCTGACTTTGTTTGTGTAGCCGTAAACCTTGTACTAGTCTTAACGATGATACCTGTGCGCAGTATCGTGCGTACTATATATTACTCTTGAAGTTATAGAATATTGGAGGCGAGGATTCGTTTCGTCTGAGTCTTACCTGAATAAATGAAGTGTACTTTAATCGACCTAGACCACGTAACGGTCTAGGTCGTGTTGCGTTGCTGTCGGAGCTGACTTTGTCCGTTCAGCCGTACCAGTCTCGACGATGCTACCTGTACGCACTAACGTGCGTACATATTACTCATGAAGTTATGTATGATTGGAAGCTGAGATCCGTTCTGACTCAGCGTTTTTCTTGTGCGCACCAGCGTGCGTCTGACATTGCTAAAATTTTCAATTTTTTCTAACTTTACCAGCGTGTTTTTTTCTTGCACACTGAGGCGTGCGATCCTACTGGAGTCCATGATCATCGACCCCCTTCGGGAAGCCTATTATGACTCCCGTTTAGGCTCTGGTGGAAATGAGGATCAAATCGAATCAGCACGAAGCTTCTGTAGCTACTAATCGCCTATCAAAGACCACTATCGGACGTCTGGTGTCCGGTGGATCTTCTGAGAAAACGGTAGCTGCGTGGTGCTGCTCACTCGTCAGCTCAGCGGAGCTCTGAACGACCGCTCTTCCGTCTGTTCGTCTGCTCAGACCGCTTACGAGGGAGCATGCATGAGTCAGACGGGCCAACTCCATCAAGATGCCTTGCTTGCGATGGCAGCGTCTGGGTTCCTTGCCCTAGCGAAAGTCCCTCAACCCACCCTATTTCATATCCTCGCCGGTGGGGATGTCGCTATCTCCGCGGTGTTGACGTGAACGCAGCCTGTCCGCCTCCCGGGCCTCAGGCCCACCGATACTTCAAGACCCCAGAGCCACAACCTATACGCTGCACTATAGTTCTTCATGGACAAGTGAACTGTCCTCATGGTTTATCTCCTACACAACATCCCTGTCCCACATGAGGTTATTCCTGCACGCGTTGAGTGGATGCGTTACAGTGTGGCTGATGGACATAAGCACGCTGCAGTTAACAATATTCTGGTGTCCACGGTTATAATTATTCCACATGGGTGGCCGTTAGTCGACTGCTACACGACCCACTAAGTTAATTCAGATAGCAGCAATAACGCTGTACCCCACCACTAAGCCGGACACCCCTGCTCGCCTTCCCCTACCTCAAAACGCGCGTGTCAGTGGGTATCGAGGATTTCGGGCGGAGCGCTGGCGCGGTTTCCACCGCTGTAGGCGGAAAACGCGGCTAAGCAACAACAAGAACATCAAATCGTTTGCTCAGGGGAGTTTCAGGTGACAGCGTTGACGCCTGCTCGTCGTCCGTTCATCCAGTGCCTACAGACTGACTCCCAGCCTAGTGAACGTTGATGACCCCCGAAGTAGGTGCGCGAATCATCAGAGCGCGTGGAATCGGCGCCTCGGTATTACCTATGCTTAGCCCCGGTTTTCACCTGCGGTGGGAAACCACGCCAGCGCAATGTGGCTCGAATCAAACCGCGCCAGCACAATGTGTCTCAAATCCAACCGCGCCAGCGCAATGTAGATCGAATCAAGCCGCGCCAGCATAATGTTGCTCAAATCAAACCGCGCCAGCACAATGTGGCTCAAATCAAACCGCGCCAGCACAATGTGTCTCAAATCCAACCGCGCCAGCGCAATGTAGATTGATTCAAACCGCGCCAGCATAAGGTGGCTCAAATCAAACCGCGTCAGCACAATGTGGCTCAAATCGAACCGCGCCAGCGCAATGTGGCTTGAATCAAACCGCGCCAGCACAATGTGTCTCAAATCCAACCACGCCAGCGCAATGTAGACCGATTCAAACAGCGCCAGCATAAGATGGCTCAAATCAAACCGCGTCAGCACAATGTGGCTTAAATCGAACCACGCCAGCGCAATGTGGATCGAATCAAACTGCGCCAGCACAATGTGGCTCAAATCAAACCGCGCAATGTGGCTCAAATCAAACCGCGCCAGCGCAATGTGGCTCAAATCAAACCGCGCAATGCGGCTCAAATCAAACCTTGCCAGCACAATGTTGCTCAAATCAAACTGCGCAATGTGGCTCAAATCAAACCGCGATAGCACAAAGTGGCTCAAATCAAACCGCGCAATATGGCTTAAATCAAACCGCGCTAGCACAATGTGGCTCAAATCAAACCGCGCCAGCACAATGTGGCTCAAATCCAACCGCGCAATGTGGCTCAAATCAAACTGCGCCAGCGCAATGTGGCTCAAATCAAACTGCGCCAGCGCAATGTGGCTCAAATCAAACCGCGCCAGCGCAATGTGGCTCAAATCAAACCGCGCCAGCGCAATGTTGCTTAAATCAAACCGCACTAGCGCAATGTGGCTCAAATCAAACCGCACTAGCGCAATGTGGCTCAAATCAAACCACGCCAGCGCAATGGGGCTCAAATCAAACCGCACTAGCGCAATGTGGCTCAAATCAAACTGCGCCAGCGCAATGTGGCTCAAATCAAACCGCGCCAGCGCAATGTGGCTCAAATCAAACCGCGCCAGCGCCATGTGGCTCAAATCAAACCGCACTAGCGCAATGTGGCTCAAATCAAACCGCACTAGCGCAATGTGGCTCAAATCAAACCACGCCAGCGCGATGGGGCTTAAATTAAACCGCACTAGCGCAATGTGGATCAAATCAAACCGCTCCAGCGCAATGTGGCTTCAATCAAACTGCGCCAGCGCAATGTGGCTCAAATCAAACCAGTGCCAGCGCACCACCCACCCGAAATCCTCTCAATGCGCACCGACGGAGAAGGGGGCAGAGGAAGAGGTGACCGGTTTATGGGCACGGTGTAGTGTCATTGCTGATATCGAAATCACCTCTGTGGGTTGCGCGGTAGTTATCAAATGGCCTCCCGCGTGGTATAATTTTGAGAGTGGACACCAGAACATTGTTACTTTTAGCGTGTTCAAGTCCGTAAAATCACACTGCAACGCGCCAACCGGGCTGCGCGCAGGATGCGTCCTCGTCAACACCGCAGAGACGACGCATACGACGCCATCGACGAGGACATGAATCGGGGTCGGTTGAGGGACTTTCACTGGGGCCGAAGCCCCATACGCCGCCAACGCTAGCAAAGCATCTTGATAACGTGTAGTAGACGCTCTCCTCCGTGTCTTGATGAGAAAGGTTCCAGTGGTCCACCTTATCTGAGCATCACCCGGAAACAGATACCACGGCCTGATTGTTGCGTCCCCTCAGGGCAGTAGGGGCAGCGTCTCCTGAGGGCAGTAGGGGCAGCGTCTCCTCAGGGCAGTAGGGACAGCAGCGCCTCCTCAGGGCAGTAGGGACAGCAGCGTCTCCTCAGGGCAGTAGGGGCAGCGTCTACTCAGGGCAGTAGGGGCAGCGTTTCCTCAGGGCAGTAGAAGCAGCGTCTCCTCAGGGCAGTAGGGGCAGCGTCTCCTCAGGGCAGTAGGGGCAGCGTCTTCTCAGGGCAGTAGGGGCAGCGTCTCCTCAGGGCAGTAAGGGCAGCGTCTCCTCAGGGCAGTAGGGGCAGCGTCTCCTCAGGGCAGTAGGGGCAGCGTCTCCTCGGGGCAGTAGGGGCAGCGTCTCCTCAGGGCAGTAGAGGCAGCGTCTCCTCAGGGCAGTAAGGGCAGCGTCTCCTCAGGGCAGTAGGGGCAGCGTCTCTTCGGGGCAGGGCAATTACAGCCGAGACCGACGTACTGCTCGCGAACATCTTTTGAAATATTTTTGAAAGAGAACGTAACTTGTCTACTTATATTTACATTGGCCAGGCAGAATCCTGCCCTAACCATTATCAACCTCTTTCCCTCTGCAATCACACAAATGTTTTCTCCAACTTTGTTCCCGATGCAATCACAGTGTTTTTACCAACCTCTTCCTCTGTTATCGGTTTCAGTGTTTGCAAAAATCTTCCTCCCCACGCAAGACGCGATAAATGGTCCCAGGAATGTTAATATGTAGATTTATGACTTTAAAATAAGACATTTCATATTACGACATGGCAATGGAACTACATTAAGTTCGGTCTGAACAATAATGTCTCTCATCTATGGGTACTCGGATTCAATGTCTATACTATCATCACCAATGGGTTTTTGGAATATTCCCACCTCCTCAACTGAAGTCATTGACTTAGTTCGAGTATTTCCAATTTTTGATCTGAAAGCATTCATGGTGTCCTGTTCGGAAGGACTGGAATTACAGTAATAAAAAATCGTTGAATAATAAATCTTAACAGATCTGAAATCACGCTTGGAGTAATTGTGCTTACTTGGATACGTGTAGTTGTTTTGCTGTGTAGCGGATTACAGCTGCCACCTGAAACATAGTTGCGTTGATGTTGGTTTCTTGCACGGCAACATCATTTGCATGTGGTTGCCACATCTGCCTAACCACCGTGCATGTGAGTGACGAGTGCTCCCCACAGCCAAGGAGGGTAACTACTGAGCAGTGGCTTATCAAGAACACAATATAGTTTTTGTCCGCTTGATCTTTGAACCTGAAGATATTTGAAGTGGTTGGCAAATGAGGCGCACGTATGATTCACCGTACTCACAGAGGCACCTTATTAGATCATTAAAGGGCCTTGCAGGTGGAACTGTTGAATGCCGTTGTTTGCATCTGTGCCACCTGACAGTGTGGGCAATTTGTGATGGCACAAGCTGCCAATCTTTGCCTCATTTCTCAGTACGTTTTCTCACCATCTTTTCATTGACATGGACTGAGTAACCTTCCTGCATTGATGATCTTGCATCGTTCAACGCGTTTCTGGAATGAATACAACTTAGATGCTATGATCTCTTATTTTTAAGGCGGAACTTCTTCAACGGCTTCCCAGCCTTTCTAGATCTTTTCGTTGTATGGTATCTGAGAGGAGGGCAATTAGTCTACAACTGGTTGGATTGTTTCTTTCATCTCTTGCAAGGAAGGTTCTCGTGGCCCCCGGACACAGTCTTCTCCCGCTAGTTTCACCTTAGCCACTTGTCCATCGAATGAAGCCTTGTTCTGTATCCGTACGAATCAATCCTGCAGTGCTTCATTTACATCAATGATCGTGTGCTCTTGTTGGAATTATATAAGGACTCTGCTTTTAATTGTGTATTTCGTAAATGAAATGCAATTCAAATGTAGATCAGTCGAATTGCACTAGTTAGACCACATTGTGGTTTACCTAATCATAAGTCTCATCGAAATTAAACAACATCAACTTTTGAATTGCCACATAATGCTTGACATGTATCATCCTAATGCCCCAGGAGTGGGGTCAGCGAGCTGCTCTTAATTCTGAAACCAGGTTTCTTAGAGTCGAGCCGTTACTTCTTTTCAAGTAAATGTTCTATTCGCCATTTCATTGCCCTTTCAAACACTTGAACTGTAAGATCATGCCTAAACAATTTTTCTTCGTGTGATTTTGGAATAGTGCCGAAGGTACATCAGGTGTTGCAGTCTATTGCCTATAGTTTCTCGCCTCTAAGCTCCACACCATTGGTGATAACAGTTGAGGATTCAGAAAGAAATCACCAAAAAATTCAATGAATGTTCGTTTCAGTTGCCTTCTTTTCAAAAATTGTTACTTTCATTTTAGTTCCCAGAAATTACAATCTTTTTCTTTGATAGAAAATTATCAATAAAGGTTTAAGATCTATCACTGGTCGATAATACCAATATTTTGCTTTGGAAGTGCGATGGAACGTAGAAGGCCTGCGAGAGGAGTCTGCTCAAAGGTTTATATTCTTGAACGGATATCATAAGAAGTTCTGCTCCATTTCACTCACATTTACTATTGCGGATAATCCGGGTAACTCCCAATGGGGGGAACATTTTGCAAAGAGCTCGATGAAAGGGATCAAAGCATGAAATAACACGTCTTTTTCAAGTCTTGTTAGCGACACACTGATAGCTCCGCGCTCGTATTCTCTGGGCGCTGGTGACGTCACGCTCATATTCGCTGGGCGCTGGTGACCACGCTCGTATCCTGTAGGCGCTGGTGACGTCACGCTCATATTTGCTGGGCGATGGTGACCACGCTCGTATTCTCTGGGCGCTGGTGACGTCACGCTCATATTCGCTGGGCGATGGTGACCACGCTCGTATTCTCTGGGCGCTGGTGACGTCACGCTCATGTTAGCTGGGCGCTGGTGACGGCACGCTCGTATTCTCTGCTAGTGACGTCACGCTCATATTCGCTGGGCGCTGGTGACCACGCTCGTATTCTCTGGGCGCTGGTGACGTCACGCTCATGTTAACTGGGCGCTGGTGACGGCACGCTCGTATTCTCTGGGCGCTGGTGACCTCACGCTCATTTTAGCTAGGCGCTGGTGAAGTCACGCTCGTGTTTACTGGACGCTGGTAACGTCACGTTCATCTTCACTGGACGCTGGTGACGTCACGCTCGGGTTCACTGAGTGCTGGTGACATCACGCTCGTGTTCACTGGACGCTGGTGACGTCACGCTCGTGTTCACTGAGTGCTGGTGACATCACGCTCGTGTTCACTGGGCGCTGGTAACGTCACGCTCATGTTCACTGGACGCTGGTGACGTCACGCTCATAGTTGCTGTGCACTGGTGACGTCACGCTCATGGTTGCTGGGCACTGGTGACGTCACGCTTATGTTCACTCTACGCTGGTAACGTCACGCTTATGTTCACTGGACGCCGGTGGCTTCACGCTCATAGTTGCTGTGCACTGGTGACGTCACGCTCATGGTTGCAGTGCACTGGTGACGTCACGCTTATGGTTGCTGTGCACTGGTGACGTCACGCTTATGTTGACTCGGCGCTGGTAACGTCACGCTTATATTCACTGGACGCCGGTGGCTTCACGCTCATAGTTGCTGTGCACTAGTGACGTCACGCTCATGATCACTTGGCACTAGTTACGTCACGCTCATGATCACTTGGCGCTGGTGACGTCAGATCGCGAGGGAGGCAACTGCGTCATCATTTAATCTCTTCGATAGACCCGGTCTCATTTTACCCTGACTGTTGTAGTGCCGTTCAGCCTAAGCATAACAAACTAAAGTGCGTCACAGTTACCCGTTACTCATTCAGTCACGAAGAAAAGAAAGAAGCATTGTCTCACCTTGTCTCATGAATCAACAGTCTCGCTGTCCTACCCTGTCCCGTCGAAAAGGTATCACTGTGGACTTCTGTCCCACCAACTCTGTGGATCAAAGATAACACAGTGCTGTATCTAAACTCTTGCTTCAATAACACCGCCTAAATACATTGCCGTGAAGAACAGAAGGTATCGAGTTGCAAAATCGTGCCCAGTACGGATTGTCCCATCCATCCCTACTGTGCCATGAGATCCGCTGCTGAAATGTCCCCTTTTCTCTCAGGTCCAAGATCAGCCTGGTGTACGCCTTCATCTCATGGAACCTGCTGGGCCTGATAGTCTACAAGATCGTCACTAAGAAGGATACCACGGCCCCTGAGGAGAGGATCAGTGATGGTGAGTGAGGGGAGGTCTTCATGATCGGCAGGAAGAGGGATATTAAGGCCCTGAGGAGAGGGTTAGTGACTGTGAATGAGGAGGGGTCTTCATGATCGTCAGGAAGAGGGATATTTAGGCCCTGAGGAGAGGGTTAGTGACTGTGAATGAGGAGGGCTCTTCATGATCGTCAGGCAGAGGGATATTAAGGCCCTGAGAAGAGGGTTAGTGACTGTGAATGAGGAGGGGTCTTCATGATCGTCAGGAAAAGGGATATTAAGGCCCTCAGGAGAGGGTTAGTGACTGTGAATGAGGAGGGGTCTTCATGATCGTCAGGAAGAGGGATATTAAGGCCCTGAGGAGAGGGTTAGTGACTGTCAATGAGGAGGGGTCTTCATGATCGTCAGGAAGAGGGATATTAAGGCCCTGAGGAGAGGGTTAATGACTGTGAATGAGGAGGGGTCTTCATGATCGTCAGGAAGAGGGATATTAAGGCCCTGAGGAGAGGGTTAGTGACGTTGAATGAGGGGGGGGGTCTTCATGATCGTCAGGAAGAGGGATATTAAGGCCATGAGGAGAGGGTTAGTGACGTTGAATGAGGGAGGGGTCTTCATGATCGTTAGGAAGAGGAGTGACTCGCCCCCTGAGGAGAGGGTTAGTGATGGTAAGTGGGAGGGGTTCTTTAAGAAAGACAGGAAGAGGGTTCACACGCCCGCTGAGCAGTGTTTTTGATGATGAGTGAGAGGGGGTTTCAAGATGACCAGGAAGAGGGTTCACACGCCCGCTGAGCAGAGGAATAGTGAAGATGAGTTGGGAAGAGGGTCTTCAAGATCTTCAGGAAGGGGGATGACACGTTTGCTGAAAAAAGGGTAAGTGATGGCCAGTGAGGGAGGGGGGGACCAGATAGGAACACAATATAGAGTAGACTGTGTCCTCCTACTGTCATTTTTTTGTTTGTTCACCTTATTGGATGAGATTTTCTGCATGTCCAGTCACTTTTCTGCTTGCCAGCTTTCACTCGTGCCCTCTATCACTCGTGCCCTCTATCACTCGTGCCCTCTATCACTCGTGCCCTCTATCACTCGTGCCCTCTATCTCTCGTGCCCGATATCTCTCGTGCCTGCTAACACTCGTCTGTTTATTTTAATCACCACTTACTCCCTGTTTTTTTTTTCTCAGGCCGTTACTTCGCAGAGCTGCTGGATGTGAAGAATGCCAGGTTGATGCGGTTCAGCGGCTTCAATAAAGTTGGAGAGTGAGTTATTGTTACGGCTGCTAATCCCTGTCTCCTCATGCTGTGGTGGAACCCCAACCGTCGCAAAGCCCGAACACCCACCGACATGTGTATTTAGATAATATTTCCACCTGTGCAAGCTCCTATACTACTCATACACTACTGATTAAATTGAGGCCGTCTCGGTAGCTCCCATATATCACGCACACACGTCATATTGTGATTATCTTGCTTAGTGTAATGTCTGGTCTTGACATCATGACGTGTTCCGGCGCGCCCCGTCACCGCAGGCTCTGATCGGAAGGGTTGTTCCCCACTCAATGTTGGTATGCCTGGAGGGCCGCGTGGTGCCCGCACCATGGCCTCGGCAGGTGAACTCTAAAACCCCTTGGGGAAGCACAAATCCTCCACTTCCGCGTCCGGTGGGAGACTCTTTAGGACTCTGTTGGCTCTATAATCATCCAGTGCACGAGCTGCGAAATGTGTTGGTATCTGTTAAGACATAGATGGGTTTTCAGTATTTTGTAGATGTTGTAGCTGATGCGTCCTGGCACTGTGTTGTGCATGTATATCTGTATGTTTGCCGTGGGTTCAGT
Source organism: Gammarus roeselii (assembly GCA_016164225.1). Taxonomy (NCBI): domain Eukaryota; kingdom Metazoa; phylum Arthropoda; class Malacostraca; order Amphipoda; family Gammaridae; genus Gammarus; species Gammarus roeselii. The sequence continues at coordinate 10,028 of SDVV010004102.1, forward strand.
TGGCGGCGGCAGAAGTGGGCCGGGTCCACTATCTTGTTAAAGAATTGTATTCCCCCTTATCTCATGATAGGGAATAATAACAATAATCTTTAATGAGGCACTCGATGATACAATAATGGTCATAACAGAAAACAAGTTCAACAAAACATTCCTACCAGTACATCTAAAGTATCGTCTAAAAAAAACACACATGAAGACAGATCAAGATTGAGACACACGACAACAATTTATAGATTGTTCGAGACACGCGTGCTCAAAGAAAAATATTGGAGAAATTTAGTATAAAGCCACCTATCAGTGAACATGCTCGGGATCGCATCTCAACCGACAGCCACCTGCATATAATGGGCCCACTACCAAGATATGCAGTTAGGAGTCAAACATTATTCCTATTAATATCGCGATCTTCCTGCACAAGCTGTATTCTGTCGCATCTTTCTTTAAGTGGATGGTTCGTATCCTTCACTGTTAGTTTGTATCCTTTACTGTTACATACTGCCTCCAGAAAGGGGTTATTCGAGTATTCAACTCGCTCCTGTAGGCTGTGTGCACTTTTTCTTGCTCATCCCTTCAGGCAATCAACATCATTTTCGGCATATACTAGGCTAGCACTCATTCTTCTTGGGACATACACCAGCCTGCTGAATATGTCATTGTATGCTGCTCATAAAACCCCACGTAAATTTACACTACAATGAATTACAGAATGTAGGATAACAGTATGTTTTAAAAAGCTGCAGCTTAACTTCCGTTCAACAAAAGTTGAATTTTCTTAAAAGTTAGTTGTCAACCGCATTTAACTCTCGGTTTCTTTGGAGATATCGTCATTGTCACACCGGTTAATTTTTTATTAAAGGCCCCAAGTAATGGAAACTGTCCATATACTCCAGCGGGGTCCCGCTAAGTACCCCGTCCGTTCTGTACTGGGACCTCTGGTTGGGTGGTTTCACCAGAATACACACTGATTTGCTAGTATTGTATCCGATGTCTAGTTTCGCAGCCTCAGTCTCACGTATATTTGGCATCGTCTGAAGAGCATCGGCATGTGAGGCTAAGAGACATACAGTCATGTAGGCTGTCTACATACACATAGAAAGGAGGGACGAGAGTATGCCTCCTTGCCTTTGAGCGGGTTGACAACGAGCTTCCCCATCGTATTACACGTTCCTGCTGCTGGTACCAATACTTTAGTAGCTTAGCAATGTGAACTGGCACCCCTCGTTCAATAAGTTTTTTTGAACAGTGTCCAGTGATTTACACTATCAAATGCTTTTTTAGCATCCAGAAAACAAAGGTACATAGGTGACCTTCCACTGACAAAGTAATTAAATGTCTGCTTTAATGTGAAAATATCCATTTCCGTCCCATTCTGGGATTTGAAACCATATTGGTTCGCGTTGTTCTCAGACAGTCGCCAAGCCTGTTCTGGATAACTATTTCTGGTAGCTTTGATGCAGCAGTAACAATTAATATTGGTCTGCAGTTACCCTTATCGGCCTCACATTTTATCTTCGATTTTATGATAAGTTTGACGACAGCATCCATTAGCACCTTAGGAGGGTAATTAAGTTTGGGGTAAGTAAACAAATAGACATGCCATGAAGAAGTTGAACAGTACCATACTTGAATACTTCGGCAGGTAGGCACACCATCCTTTCCCTCAGCTTTGCCATTTTGTAATTTATTGACTGTGGTCCTAAGTTTCCACACATAAACATTATCATCACTATCCCGGTTGAGGGCGTCATTAACAAAAAAACAGTCAGTGTCGTTGTTGACACTGATCATGATACCATTAAAATGGTCGTGCTACATATCAGCAATATTTCTCCTCTCTGTTGGGCCATTAACAGATTGAGAAACAGAGCTATCTTTCATTTCTTCCCAAAAATCAGTCATCCGACCACTCGCCATTTTTTCTGACAGACTTGCTGCACGTAAATCATCCTCGTGTTTCTTACAATAGCGCAGTGCGTATTTGCTGGAATTATTCGATCTATTCTTTTCATTGGACAATAAACCCTGCTCGAGGTTGACCAGCATGCCGCCTTTGGAATAGGCCATTTTGATTGCTTCGTGTAAATCAGCCACATGCCGGTTCCATCCTAGCGTACTGTGCCTTCTCCTTGATGTTGGCTCTCCAGACGCTGCTGTGCCAGCCATGTGAGCCGCACCACATATACACTCGTAGAACTCGTCTAACTTGTCTCTGTCAGCTGCTGCATGAATCCGTAGCACCTCTGGTGGCAAGTTCCCAGATTGATAAGTACTGAACAGAATAAATAAGTCCTAGCTATATCATTGAATTGCCAGTGGCGGTATCCCCATTAACTATTACAGGCAGCGTATGTAATGAGAGCTCTGCATGGAGCGGCGTGTAATCCCCTACAAACACTTGAGCAATAATGTTGGCTTTTGCTGGGGTAAAGGCTTAGTGATCTAACCATTTTATTGTTCTCCCATTGTGATTAACATGAATGTGTGTATCCCGGGGTAACAGTGACACATCCATAAACTTTAGTTCATCATCTGCCACTCATAAAATGTTCGGCTGCCTGGGTGGCAATTAAAATCTTCCACAACACAAACATGATCATGTCTTGATTGCTTCTAACTTCCCATTCTTCACAGTTACTAATTCCATATTATGTTGAGCTGCATAAGGCAAATACACATTTATAAATATAATGGACATCCCCTCTACTTTCAGAGATAACCCAAACATCCTATCATCATTGTACTGCTCAATTTTTACAATTGTACTCTCTCGATCAGACCACAGGAAGGTTAGTCCACCAAACAGGCGTCCTCTGAGTATCTTCTCCTGTGAATTGATTGAAGATATGAAGAAGGAATGAATGCAGCCATCTCTAAAGAGACTAATCGGGAGCTCGTGTTTGAACAGCCATGCCTCCTGCAGCGCACATATATCACTATTTGTACATGGCTGTTTCACAACGCTCTCTGCACTGTTCGTGATAGACCTACAAGTAAGCTACAGGCAACCTAGCCTTTTTACAATTCAACATAAACTCCAGAAATGTCTAAACCAAGTCGGGAACTGGGCTCCCTTAAACGGATTCAGATTCTTGCCCTTTGAAGTTAAAAGCGTGCACTTTAACTCTTGTGTCCGGCACAAACCTGAAGCCAGCTCTAACGCTGCACAATTCCGCACTTGTAATGAAGAATCGAAAAAATTCCTGGGTCTAGTGTGGGACCCTAAACTAACGTGGCGACCCCTCGCTGCAAAATATCCCATTCGTAACATCCCTGAAATTCGGTGCCGACGTGGACACCGACATGACGTAGTTCAGAACAATAAAACGCGCACGCATCGATTATGGAGCCGATGTTAAAGGTTCAGCAGCCAAAACCACTGTCGAACCTCTTTCGATCATCGCAAACAACGCTATGCATATAACAACCGGCGCGTTCCGTTCCACTCCTGTCGAATCCCCGGACATGCTGGATAACGAGCTTCCACTTCCCCTCCGGCGAGACTTAATTTCGCTACAAAACTATTTTAAGGCTAGGAGCCTAATCGACAACCCAGCACTGAACCATATCATCAACATTTCCGATGAACGCCTCTTCGCAGCTAAGAAGATTATTTCCCTACTCGTTGACAACCTACTGACCTCGCAAAACACCTATTAAGCCTGCATTCTCCTTCCGAATTCTTCAAATCAACACACCAAAGTGGATGGCCAACCCATCAATGGTCAACCTAAGTTTGCAAGTATTCCCTAAAGCAACTACTGCAACCAACACATACAGACAGGTATTTCTGAGCCTACTCTAGGAACAATACTCTTGTACCGCCATGTATGCACTGACTGCTCAAAAACCGCGGAGAGAGTGGGTACTGCCACTATGTGGGGAGACATCTCACGCCTGGCTACCTTCCCACATGAGGAGGGTGCGGAGCTTCACGCATTCTAACTAGCCATCTCTATTACAAAAACATTGTCTCCCCAAGGACGTCATATTCTCTTACAGTCCGAGTGCCCTCACTCAGCCCAAAACTTTGCACAACGAACACCTTGATCTACGTGAAACGCAGTACGATTGCTTTATAATGTCGGAGACGAATCAAGTGGTCGAATGCTGCTGGATCCCTGGACACGCAGGAATAAGAGGAAATGAGCTTGCGGACTCGCTTACTAAACTGACGTCTATCCATCAAGAACAATTTATCGCAATACATTACCGGGACTGGTTCCCTATCATCAACTCCCATATAATATCCCGATGGAATAACATCTGGCGACAGAATGAACAAAAAATGCTTCCAGTCAAACCCTTATTGGTTGGAGAATAAGAAAATTTGTTTCCAACAGAAAAGACCAAGTGTTCAGCAACCGCTTATGCACGGGACACGCGTGGATAACTCACAACCACCAAGTGGATGTAGCCATGTTACCGGACGCTCCACCGTGCCCCTGTTGCCACCCGGTGGCAGGCATAAAACACTTACTGATGGGTGGCAACGCACTCGCGGCAGCCCGACGAGCGTTCCTAGATCCCCCCTGCAACCTACAAAGCCTACTCATGGACCCAACCTACCGTAAAAAGCTTATCGCTTTCGGAAAACACACTGGACTATACGAAGCTGTCTAAACCTCAAACACCTGTGCAAATGAGGTGGTCTCTCCACCCCATTACGCACAGAAATAACAACACATTTTTCGAAGATACGCATTAACTCTTTACTCTCTCGTACGCGCTAGTACGCGAATATGCCATAATTAAAATAAGTACCGACTTCATATTGACATGACTAATATTTTCGCACGCGAGGCCGTGCGAACTTACCTGAATCAACGACGGTCGCGCCCTACGGAGGAGCCTATTATGACTCACGTTGAGGCTCTGGTGGAAATGAGGCCCAAATCAAATCGCAGCAGCCCGACAAACCTTCTTAAATCACCTGTGCAACCTACAAAGCTTGCTCGCTGACCGAACCTAGCGGAAAAAGCTTATCGCTTTCGAAATCATACCAAACAATACGACACCGTCTAATCCCCAAACATCTGTGCAAGCGAGGTAGTCTCTTCACCCCACAACGCACAGAGACAACAATACGTTTACGTAGACACGCGTTAATGCTTTCCGTTGTTGTACACACCAGCATGCGTATGTAACACAATCGAAACATGTATTTAATTTAACACCGACACGGTAAATTTTTTCCGCAGACGAGGGTGTGCGAACCTACCAGAATCAATGATGGTTGTGCCCTACGGGGCAGCCTGCAATGACTCGCGTTGAAGCTCCGGCGGAAATGAGATCCAAATCCAAATGCACCTCCCGTGTGTAGTCCAGTAGAGGTAGAATGAGTGTGTGCAGTTGTGTTTGTGAAATGAAGATTGTTATGTAGCTTCCACTGTAACGAGTCTTCCGTTGTTGTTAGGACGGTCGTGGTGTAGTGTTGAGTATCCAGGAAACTTTGGAGGTTTTTAATTTTGTTTGTTTAATTTCACGGAGTTGTGCGATGTGTGTGCTTGTACTGAAAGTGTTTGAGCTCTATTTGTTTCTTACAAATGGCGTTTGTATTAATTTTGTTATATTTTGATCTGTCCGACATTGATTTGGGGCTTAGGTGGTATAGGAAGAGGCGGTGGGGTTGGTGGGTAAGGTGGCAAGGCTGTTGTAGAACGGGGAACCCAAGGCGACTTGTGTTACTCTGCGGGTCGAGGAGCCGCTGTCGAAACTGGCTAGGTCACAGACGCACAGAAGCGGCGCTGGTCAAGAGAGAATGGATGCTGGGTGTTGGTACAGGATTAAGGGTGTTATTGTTATGGGTTTGGTGACAATTGGCGCATTGCGACCCATTGTGGTATGTTTCCATTGTTTTGTATAGTGTGCCCATGTTCCACAACTGCACAAGGTCGCGCCAGCGCGACGCGCGTACAGGCTGCCGCGGGTGGGGGGGTGGATTGGATTCTATGTCGCCGGATTGAAGAAGAAGGGTATTGGTTCACTTCCCATTATTCAAAATCCAGTGAAAGGGTTGCGGCTCTGAGGTGCGGTGTTTTGTCGGTTGAACGGTGACCTGGGCAGTGCACATGCCGCGACGAGGCCGTGAGCTGAGTCTTTATCCTACCTGAATATCTATATTGTACCTCTACTTACCTAGACCGCGTAGCTGTAATCATTGTGTTGCGTTGCTGTCGGCGCTTACTTTGTCCGTGTAGCCGTAAACCTTGTACCAATCTCGACGATGATACCTGTATGCACTGGCGAGCATGCATAGTACTCTTGAAATTCTAAATGATTGGAGGCAGGGTGTTTCATTTCGTCTATCTTGCTTGAATAAATAGAATGTATTGTGATGCGTCGCTGTCGGAGCCGATTCTGTTCGTGTAGCCGTATACCTTGTACTAGTGTCTCGATGATACCTGTGCGCACTAGCGTGCGTACATATTACTCTTGAAGTTCTAAATGATTGAAGGCGGGGATTTGTTCCGTCTGGAGTCTTCATCTTACCTGAAGAAATAGAAACTACTGTAATATAACTAGACCGCGTAGCTGTAAATCTTGTGTTGCGTTGCTGTTGGAGCTGACTTTGTCCGTCTAGCCGTAAACCTTGTACATTGTGCTAAACATTGTGCTAAATGTGTCATTCTAAGTGTTCGGGGTATATTCATCATTACGAGCACCCACACCATACATTCAATACTGGCAATCACGTTATATCGTGTATTAATAATACGATTCTACCGGTACTCACTAGCGTGCGTACATATTACTCTTGAAGTTCCAAGTGATTGAAAGCGAAAAATCGTTTCGTCTAAGCGTTTTTTTGTGCGCACCAGCCTGCGTCTGACATGGCTAAAATTTTCAAATTGTTCTAACTTTGACAAGTTTTTTTTTCTCGCACACTGAGGCGGCGAGCCTACTGGAATCTATAATCATCGAACCCGACGGGGATCCTATTATGACTAACTTTGAGGCTCTGGTGGAACTGAGGATCAAATCAAATCACGTTGAGGCTTCGGTGGAAATAAGGCTCAAATCAAATCAGAAAGAGAGTAGATGGCAGCGGTGGAGGTGTGGTAAACTGGGAAGAATAAATACAAGGGAGCAGGAAGGTGTGGTGACATGAAAAGAAGCGTTCAAAGTGCAAATTGAGTAAAAGGAAGTAGAAAATTAGTAGGAATTTGCGAGAGTAAATATGAGTATTTGTGCCATATTTTAGTACAAGGGATCCTATGTTTTAACTGTATTTGTATCTACTCTGTTTTAGCCGGTCTGCCTGTGAGACCGGATTTGAGAAAACTCAAACGGCTCCAAATTATGCTCATATGTGCATTTTTTTAGGTCCCCTCCACTGCTAACAATTATTCAGCTTCCCAGCCACAGCAGAGAGCCTTTGTTTTAGACAGTGCCATATTGTTTTCGTCTGTTGAATAATCAGTGTCCTATTCGAATGGGTTTCGCATCCTGAGTCTAAACAAAATATTGCCACGGTAGATGAGTGTTACATCATTTGAAAGGTTACGGACCCTGATTTGAAAAGAAAAATTGTTGTTCGCCCGTCCATACTTTTAAAGCACTTGTAAGGTTGTAGCTAGTTTTTTTTAAGACTGTTCTAAAACTTTTAATAACCTATTTAGTAAGATTTAGAAAATCCAGTCCAAGTTACGGCTTGCCTAGACTCGCGTCAGAACTCCGGTGGAGATGGACCCCTTAATCTAATCTAATCACAACACCTTTACGACGACGAGAGCCATGCTCGTTCTGCTGCGGTAGACGAAATCTATTTTTCGTATCAAATTTCCTCTCTACGAGTAAGAAGCAACGTATAACGTAAGAACGTATCGACGAGCCATCTGCTACTTTATTTGTTTCAGGTGTTGGTCATGAAATATAAGCATATCGACGAACCATTTGATTGATAGCTTTTTTATTGTTTCAGGTGGGATTTGGAAGAAGAGAAACGGAAGCACGGCAAATACCTCTCTGAATTTGAACTGACAGCGCTTGAAGAAGAGCGGCGTTCAAGAAAGGAGCTAAGCGAACAATCGCCAAATCAAGAAAACGACCGGAATGAAAGTGGAGACTTCGATGTAGAGAGACCCTTATAATTATCACCGTGATAAATTCGTTGTGAAAGACTTGCAGATGTGTTGAGCTCCTCTATTTCGGACCCTTGTTGCCTAAGTGAAATAAACATAGTTGATAAACACGTGATCTTTGCCAAAGGATTTGGCTTACAAAAATAAGGATTCCAAGTTGAGGAAAGAGAACAACAATTGTGATATTTAGTGAATTTTGTAGAGTTCCGCTTCAGGAAAAAATTGTCCTAACATTAGCCGAAATATGACTCTACCGACCCAACTACCCTCTTGCTCGGTACTCCATCTTTTCCGTAGCCGTAATGCGATCTCCGTGAGGTGTGCTGCTTGGCGTCACTGGATCCTCCGGGCTTCCCTTTCCCAACGGTGCTTCTCTTCTGACGGGCTGCAACAGTCGAAGTGGTCTCTACACAACGATTTCAGTAAAAGATTCTCAAATGCGTCCTCCCAAACTATGATAAATTCATTATGTGAGGCTAAATTTCTTGGTGAAGGGAGTTTTCGCCTACAGAAGTTATGGTGTCATCATTTCACTGACAGAAGAAGTAGCCTCCACGCGTATCTAATTTCACGAAATTTTTCGTCTGCTTCATACACTGAAGCTGTTAACCAAGCGGGCGTCATTGACACGCCAGATGACGGCAACCAACCTGGTCAATCCGAACTCAAGATTGGTCCAAGTACCTTTGAAAAGAGTGTGAAGGGAACAACGGACGGTAGCAGTGACCCACAAAAACGGTCCTCCTTGTACGTCCCCAGGCTCGCCCGTCATAAGTATGCGTCTGTTCTGATACCTCACTTGAATTTTGACAAAACCTTGACTGATGTGGAAAGTTTAGCCAACAATCTACAGAAACGAGATGGTTATGAAGCATTCACCGTTGACAAGCTGAACGCTCTGAAAGATGGTTGGAAACAATTTACCATTTTAAAGTCTGAATTGGAAGAGATAGAGGACAAAAAATTTGTGGTCGAGAAGCAGTGGAGAGAATTCATTGTTAAAATGAAGTCTACCGGCAGTGAGCTGCAGGGAGAGGAGAAAGAATCATTTGATCGTTTAAGAATAGACCTTAATACCATGAGAACGAAAGTCAGGACTATGACTGCAAAACTGAACGATTTGGAGCAGACCGTAATTCCTGATCTCCTCCAACTTCCTAACACTATCCACAAGGCGACTCCGTGTTTGGAAGATAAAGTTCTGTTCTCCTTATACGACCCTCCAGAATTTGACTTCCCTGCCAAGTCTCACTCGGAGCTCGGTAGTCTGAACCAGACCTTGGAGCTATCAGACGTGGCTCCCGGTGCCTTCTATCTTTTGGGAGACTTGGCTAAAGCAGAGTTGGCTCTCCAGGACCTCCTCAAGGACCAGCTTATGACGCAATTCGGATACCTCCAGCACGCGAATCCCGATTTTGGGAAAGGTGTGACTGTGGAAGGTTGCGGGTACGACATTCATAACCCTTCGGAGGTGCTGCGATTGATTGCTCATTCCGCGGATGGCGAATCAAAAGATTTCTTGACGGGGGGCTCCTCCCTTCCTTCGTTCGCCGGATACTTCGCGAAAAAAGCGGTGACAAAGACTAAGAAATTCCTACCCCAGAAATTGTTCACCATTGCAAGGCTCTACACACCCAGAAAAATTAGCAGCTCACAAGAAACTTGCGCATCCATTTCCATGCTGCAAGATTCCTCGACAAGTTCACCAGACCAAGAGGAACGGCAACTGAGACGTGGAATCAACGACTCTCCAGCAATTAGTTCAATCTGCGGCGAGCATCGTAGAGGAGAAGATAGAGGAATTCTTTCATCGATGCAGTCGACAAGCGTCTCTGCTTTTGTGGCCGATACAAAGGAGTCAAATTCAGAAGAAAATATGGTCAACGAATTACTTGCGGTTTCTACGGCTGTCTACGGTAAACTTGGACTCCACTTTAGGATCGTACAAAGGAACGCGAAGGCATTGAAACCGTTTGAAAAAGCGGCGTACTCCATTGAATTGGCCACCACCACTTTCCAAAGTTTGCAGATCTCTTCCCCTAATTCGCATTCCTCCCCAAATCACTCATCCTTGGAGTCAAATCAAGACCTTGCGGATCATCCAAAGCGATCGAAGAATGGATGCTCTGCCTCTCCTACCTACGTCGAGATCGGCCGCATATCGTTGATCGGAGACTACGTCAGCAAACGCCTCCTGATGCTATATGACAAGAAAGACGTACTCGGGGAAGTTGCACTCAGGCTGAGAGGTGGAAGTGCCTCCAGACACGGCTTCCTGAATGTGATGTTTGCTGAAATCATGAACGTATCCAAGTTTCTGGCTGTGATGATGGAGAACACCCAGACAAAGGAGGGGGGCTACGAGATACCTGCCGTGCTGCATGAGTATCCTGTGATGGCCGGATATGACGGCGATGGAAAAGAAAGATAGAGCGTACAGTGGATT
>SDVV010004103.1:0-20553 GCA_016164225.1 Gammarus roeselii
AAAAGAAGCTGTTAATGAAACAATAATATACACTGAAAAACTTACCCAGTATTGGCAGGTGGACACTCACTGAACCAACCACGCTTTAAGAATATTATCGAATGAGTGAATTGGTTCAATGCCTTGCTGCAGGCTTACACGATGTTGCCGCTAGCAGAGTAGTTCAAACTAGTGGTCTGAAACTTACATTTCAGATGTCGACTCTCATGATTCGGTCTATTTGAATGAGCACCATGAACAAGGTATGCTAACTTATTTATTTTAATACCAATTGTAGGGACACTTGTCCTCTACAAGTATTATGGGCTAGCTCCAAAAACAGACACAAGAACAATGATAAGCGAAGGTACGTAAAATCTTTGGTATTGATCCCAACTTAACTGAATGAAGGCATCCAAGGTAATATAGAAGGGGAAAAAAAGGGAGATAGGGAAGCCGGCAAGAAAATCCCGGTGGTATCGATTAACTGCGAGTAATCCTTGGGGGATTTTTGGAATTTTTGCAATCAAGTCAGGCGAGAATTCGGTTTTCGTCTTGCCTGAAGAGGTTGCCGTACAATGGAGAGAGGGTCCCCTTATAGTCCTTGAGTTACAGCAGGGATGAAGGCTGCACATAGAATGTTTTTTTTTGCCAATAAAAAGGTGCCACATGGGAGATAATCACATACTATTCTGCTTGCCTCATACAGGCAGACAGATTGGGTGCATGTAATAAAAATGGATATCACGAGAAAGAAAATATTATACCACTATGGGAGTAGCTACCAGGAATGAAAATGGGAGTCTTAAGCTCCATATTGCATGAATCTTACTCATTTTAATTTTTATGTATATCACCCAGAATATGCATTCTGGATGTATTATAGTTGCAAGAGATGTCACCCAATAAAAAAATGATATTTCCACTATTTATATCTATATCAATACATAGGCATGGATCAAGGTAGGGTGCTACTCAGATCTAAAGATTGCTATCATGTTAGCATAATACCAATTTGAAAATCCTATTATAGCCTTTGACCGAGGCATTTCCCATAGCTAGCTGCAATTGTGCCTTTGAACACAGTTGAAATCTTGCATCCCGGTATTTACAGGAGTCTCTTGTTGCAGAAATCTGCAACTGTATTTATTAGTCTACTCTACACTGGGGATAGCACATATTAAACAATGTTGGTCTCACCTGCCTTCTGTGGAGCAAAGTCCAAGGAAAGCCTTATTATCTATATTGCACTGGTCAAGGAAATCTAGGTACAGACTATCTATACGTATAGCCTGCAACAGAAAATATTTAGTTTCGGCTGGTGTCTTTCTTTGCCTCTGTGGCCACAGTTTCTTTTCCAACTAGTAGTTTACTATTTAGAACCCCCTCACCCGTGTATGTATGCAAGTATATAATAAACGAACTGCCACGAGAAGTATGTTCTTGTCCCTGTCTACGGAGAGTTAAGAAAAACCCCGCTCAGCTTTGTTGTCCCGAAGGCGTTGCTGCCATATTTGTGTCAAAGTATTTCTCTGAATCATTTATTCCTTCTGATGCGTGTTTCATGGCTTTTTGTGCGAAGGTATACATATTTATTTAACCAAAATAAATATGTGTCGCACTGATATTGTGGTTGGAAGCAGTTTGTACTAGCTGAATGGAAATATTGTAGCTACCTACAGAGAGTTGCAACAATGAGATCAAAAGATGCGATTGCTTAATAGTAATAGGTGCTTGTGATGCACGAATAGTGTGTTTAGTGTTATTATAATAATGTAGGGTCAATTAAGGACCTCCACAAATAGACCAGCCAAGGGCAGGCTTAACCTTAGCAGCGGTCGCTTCGATGTCTCACCTTGTAGTGCAGAATCTTCAAGGAACCACAAGTGTACATGAGACATATACTTTTGAACAAACTAGGGAGGACCACTATCCGTGGCGTGGCGCTCCTCCAATTGCACATATATTTCTCAAAATCTTATACCCATGTGCTCCTCTTGAGTAGAATTAATACCTTGTTAGAGCTCCTATGACCTCAACCTCTGAGGCAAGCCCATAGGCATGCTCTCGGGGAACGGTAGTACTTCGCTGAGGGTATGGGCGTGTTCGTCTTTGCTCGACTGTCTGAGATGCAACCGTATGAAACCTAAATACTTCTCTTACTATCTGCTCTCGACCCGATCGTGAAATTGTCATCTTACACTCGACCGTTTTGTTTCTTCGAGGCTGAAATGCCTCGGGTAGTAGTGTGGTGGTAGCCAGTAGGTACTGGTGATAGTAGCTGTGGGGCTTTCTCTTTTTCTATCCCTACAACTTTGTTTTCCTGTGTGTGCGCGGGAATTTCTTCAGCCCTTTTGACCATCTCCTTTCCTTTTTTCAGGAAAACAACTCAATATGAGCACTTGTGCTCGTTTGTTACCTTGATCTAATAGAATCCACTATGTAGTGCGCTTCTGTCCACTGGCAATTTTTATTTGTTTTCAACTGGTAAAATTACATGTTACAAACAATTTACACTAATGGATTGTCTATACAAACCAGAATCTGCAACTAAACTGGCTTTCTTCTGTAACGTTTATTGTACCATCGAGTGCTTCAATAATAATGAAAATTATTAATATTGCTAAATCGTCCAAACTCAGGTTGACAAGAGGAGTAAAGTGCTATGTCTGACCACTACAAAGCTGTCGCGAGGCCTCGGTTATGTTTACGCGGTTTCCATTAAGCTTCTGCACAGTTAATCATGGATTTCCAATGAAAAAAAATCTACGTTTGTTTTTAAACGCATATAAGATCCATCTCGGACTACTGTTTATGTTCGTCGATTGTGGAATAATTAGGGGATCTGAGACTATTGGAGTCCGTGCAGAGGCGGTGGACCATGAAAATTGATGGGCTGTTGGAGTGGACCATTGGGAGCAGCTCAGAATTTTACAGTTGTTTTTTGTCATGGTGAGTTTGATGCATTTGGATCTGATGAAGTGATGGAAGATTTTTCATTGTTTTGCAGATTTGTCGGCTCTGTTTGAGCAAGCTCCGGATATTGGCACTCGTGGGCATTCTTCCAAGCTGGCGGTTCCTCGCCGTCGGACCAACTATAGAGGCAGATTTTTTTTTACTCTCGCTGTGTGATGGTTTGGAACATTCTGCCTTCTGATATGATGCAATGCAATTCTCATCGTAGCTTGACCTAGTGGATTGAATTTTGCGGTTGTGCCTGCGTTTGCTTGCAGTTGTGTGCAATTGTTGACTGTGTTCAGTGTTTTTTGTTCCTAACAGTGACCTGCTGCAGTTTTTGTGCTTGTTGTTCCCTTTGATTGCTGACGCGCTGAGGTATACCGCCTTCCATGCCTGCATGCCCTGTTGGTGGGGCTGTCGGGCTGAGGGGGGCTGCAAGGGTGAGAAGTTTGAAGTAATTCATGTAAACTCAAACCAATTTTTTTCCTTTGCTCGTCACTTTCATAATCTACATCACCTAGGTGGTAGTTAGTTAATTAAAATAAAACGAAAAAGATAAATAGTCAGGACAATACGTAAGAGATGATTTACGGGGACAATAGTTTTCCTTCGCGTAGAAACTGAATCAAATTCGTTCTTATTACGCTCCATCCAACATAAATCAACGCAACGCGTCGTTCGCTGGTTGCATTTTTAAAACACAGAGCATTACCATGTATATGAGTGATGAATAAAAACATTCCTATCCAATTATTTATATTCATATAAAGAATATACACATGAAAAACAAATTTATTTGAATCTATGTTCAACATAAAGTCCGTTCAGTGCACATAAAACGTTATGTTTGTTGAGTGGGAATTCTTTGTAGGTATATATCTCCATATAGCAATTTTTCTGAATATTCATTTGAGTTGATAGCATTAAGTTTTTTTGTGCTTGTTAGTTATCATTTTATTAGTTGTTCCAGTGGGTAAAAAAGTAAAATCGTCACAAAGGGAATATAATTCCAGAGAACGCTATCTACACTACTGCGAAATGGAACCATCCGCCACGTTCTTACAATTTCCGTCTCCCTTCTAGTACGGCTCATGGTTGTTGTGTGAATATTGTTGTTAATGTGCAATTGTGACTAAATTTAATTTATCATGGCTGTCGGAAAAAATAAAAATCTGAAGACTGGGAAAAAGGGCAGCAAGAAGAAGGCGTAAGTTAGTTAGTAGTGTGGAAATGTTAATTTGTGACGTGAATCTGATGTTCCATTAAAAGATCAACCTCTAGTTCATGAACCGATTTGGTTCAGACCTCCCTGTGATTTTGAAATCCATTTCGATGACAATTTATGAGAACGTATCGTATATGTACATAAGAAGGATTATGTACAAATCGCCTGTTAACTCCTTGCCTTGTAATTGTGTGCTGGAGAGTACAGAGATTATACAAACTTGAGTTATGAGTTGTAAGTCATCTGATGATTGTAGCAGGATGGCAACTTGCCTGCCAGTTGCCACCCTCCACCCTGTGATGAATCACAGGTGTATCTTGTGCAGAGCACTCACAATGAATATAGGAATGTTACGCCTCCGGCCAATAATTGCACTCGCACCAAATTAAGCTATATCGAAGAGTGTGGCATCTCATCTTGACCTAATGGGAATGTATTAAATTGTAACCTGAGCTGTGGTGCCCAACTTGGTGCTGTCGGATACTGTGCGGCATTGGAATTGTGCCAGCTTGTTATGTTAGGCTGCCTGCAGTTGGATATATTGGCAAGCTGCAGTTCTGTCTCAAATTAATCTGAAAATGGAATTTATATTTTAACCTTATTTCATTTATCTGGGTCTTGTTTCTTGGGGTAAAAAATTTGTGAAGTAAGTAAGGTGAGAGAATGTGTCCAATTCCAGGTACAAGTATTGAAGACATTGCTGATCCTCTTGCCCTAATTTCATTCACTTGATAGGTCTAAGTGAATTGCATTGTATGCTAAGGTACTTACCAACCATTTGAGTCCAGATTGCACCATTGGTCACGGGGTTGAGAACTCTACGTGCGTTTTCATTGCCGAATAATAACCAAACCAGCTGTGCGCCTCAAAAGCTGAGATCGGCATATCTAGACCTTTGCGTGTGCTCGCTGAGTGTTTGTAGAGTTACGTGCGCTACTGTCAGAGACACTGACAAATATATACAAAACGGAAAGCTAGAGGTGCGAGCGCCGCGAAACAGACTGCAGAATTACATGTGTGGAGTTTGAGATGACGGCACATAGACGTAAGCGTCTTTCACCAACCAGGCGTCATACAAAACAGAATGTAACATTTAGATGATACTCTTTCTTATGGTAGGTATAAATTAAAATCAACAATACCTGTCAGTTCTTATTAAAAATTGCCATTACCAACAATGCATACCTCTGCTCTTCCACTCTGTGGTCTTTTCCATGAATGTTGCAGCTAACTTGTTCACATAACGTATGTGACGTAGTTGTTCGTTTTCATCTATTGTCAAAATGCAGTAAGGTTAAATTGTCGTTCAAACCATGCAGGGCGTAATTCAATATTAGTTTATCTATTGTTGCATTCATACCAAACGCTGATGCGCTTTGTCTTGACTGATATTGCCCTTTGTATTGTGAATCGTCAATTTTTTATTCTCCCGTCTAAAAAATGCAATGTTGGTTTTTTGTTTGTTTCTCTCTGTAATTGATAAGGATCCGGACTGCTCGGTCACTGAAATTAGTATTTCTTTAATGATGGTGATGCGCAGTGGTTAGGAATCTTGGTGTCAGCTTGAACTAACATGCTATGGAGGAAAATGCATGCATGAAATTTTAGCACAACATATATATCTGAAAAATTGTTTTCTTGCTATGGATATTTTGAAAGGTGTCTTCACATGCGCGAAAAGCACCATATCAGACGTACGTGTAACTGCAGACTTATTCTTACAACTCTTGAGAATATTGTTGACAATAACTCCGTCATATATCATTAAAATTTATGCTTTTCTTGTTGAATTATTCCGCTTTTACGCTGCAACTCCACTGAAATTTGTCCTACCACTTGACTCTGCCACAAGGATCTGAACTTCATCCCATTTGCTAGTTAGCTACCATCAACAATTTTAAGTGGAGGAGACAATGTCTCCCCCCACTCAACAAATCCGCAGAGTTAATGTTGCTGTACAATACTCTGCAGCGTTAGCAGTTAATTATATGCAACTCCGTGGTTGATCAATTTTTCATAACTCCTCAGATCACTATTTGGAGTAACTGATACGCATTGGACATTTCCAGTATGGGTGGGAAGTCTGTGTGATGTTGAATTCTTTATGGTGGTAGGGTCCTGCATGTTTTGGGTGTTGATCCTAGTTATTGTCAGGGGCCAGATGACCTCAATTTGCATTTGTTGAGGAGTTCTACCCAGGGTGGAAAAAGTTTTATCAGACGTAATGCACAACTCCACTCAAATTTTGCTACCAACTCCGCAAGGATATTGTGGCCAATAACTCCGTTCTATATAATTGAAATTAGAAATGTCTATATTGTTCAACGACGTTGACTTAAAGTAGCAACTCCGCCACAAAATTGTGAACTTTGTGACATTTGCAAAGACGTGCGTTCACCATTGTTGCATTTCATACTTAGGCAGGAACGGATCAGTTTAGCCAGTGTTCTCATTTCAGGATAAAATACCTTATTCTGGGGCAATGAAGCCACTCCTTGGGTAGTGTCTAGGGTGGTGCAATCGGAGCCAATTTTTAGGGTAATCAAGCCAGTTCTCCATAGTCTAAAGTACAGACCATAGTAATTTGAAGATACATGCTTGCAGAAAAAAGTATTTGCATTGTATGTCAAACAGCTTAGCTTGATGTTAACTGCGGTGAATTTTCAGTAATTTTTAACTGAGACCATAAGGTGAGAAAGTTTTTTTGATAATTGTCCGATGACTTTTGCCCGCTCGAATTGTCCAGACAGAATTCTCTGTCTTGTATAATTCAAACATGAAAGCAAGAAAGGCATATTTTGTGATGGTCGGATGACTTCACTCAAAGTTCTATAATTTATTTTTCAATCAATGCGACTCAGATCTTAGATAGCCATTGCCCACTGTGGTTGACTGTCCAAGCAGGATTTGCAATCGGAATTGAACTGTGTTAGCTTCATCTAGCTCTGGTAAGAATAAAACTGCTCAACTTTGATGGATTGATCACTGTGGGGACATTAGCTTTACCTGTACGGCTTGTCACTTGATATATGCCACGTGTGGGCCAGTTGAATTAGGCACTTCCATGCAAGGAGTTGGTTTGTTGCATGTCTAGTTGGTCACCTTCTTGCTGCGATAGTCTTCTAGTACCTTTAGCAGAGAATGAATGTTTCACTGACATCTCTTTGGCTTTCAATGCATTTATCATGTTTTGCACTACTATCAGCTGTAATTTTGTTCGGTAGAATAATTCACTGAATATTAAATGTATTTAGTGAGATAAGTCTATTGCTAAGGTATGAGCAAATATTTTTCATCAAAAATTGACCTTATATGAGTGCATTGTTCTTGATATCTACAGTTTTTGTAGTTTATTTGCTGGCTGGGGTAATTGAGTACTTTCTGAAATCTAGGGCACCTAAAAAAAATCTGCTTATGGAATTCCTGCAATTCGTTGGCGCTGTAGTTCAGTATCTACTACAACGTCAAAGTGGTTGCTTCTCAACAACTAGGCATAAAGCCCCCCCCCTCCCCGCTCAACAACTTCAGTGTTATTGTCTGTACAAAACTTTGCAGCGTGAGCCCTTAATTATATGCAATTCTGTGATAGATAAATTTTCCAGGATCACCATTTGGAGTAACTCAGATGATCCACATTGGACATCTAGTCTAGAGCTGTGCTATTCTGTTCTCCCTCTGTTCCAGATTGCACAATTGGGCACGGGGTTGAGAACATTGTGCGTTTTCATTGCCGAATATTGAGAACCGAAGCAGCCGTGCGCCTCAGAAGCTGAGATCGGCATATCTAGACCTTTGCGTGCCCTTGCAGCAGTATGTTTGCCGAGTTACGTGCGCCACTGTCAGAGACTGACAAATATATACAAAACGGAGAACTAGATCTGCGAGGCTGTGAGCGCCGAGAAACAGACTGCAGAATTACATCTGTGTAGAGCTTGACATGACCGCACATAGAGGTAAGCGTCTTTCACCAACCAGGCGTCATACAAAACAACGTAACATTTAGATGATACTCTTTCTTATGGTAGTTATAAATTAAATGAATAATGTCTGTCAGTTCTTGATAAGAATTGCCATTACTAACAATGCTTAATTTGCACTTCCACTCCTCTGTCTCTTCCATGAATGTTGCAGCAAACTTGTTTACATAACGTGTGTGACGTCTGTGTTTGTTTTCATCTATTGTCAAAATGCAGTAATGTTGAATTGTCGTTCAAACCATGCAGGGCGTAATTCAATATTACAGTTCATGTATTTTGCATTCATACCGAACGCTGATGCGCTTTGACTTGACTGATATTGCTTGTTGTATTGTGAATTGTTAATTTTTTTTTTCTCCCGCCAAAAAAATGCCATATTGATTTTTGTTTATTTCTCTCAGTAACCGATGACGATCCAGACTGTTCAGTCACAGAGATTAGTAGTTCTTCAATGATGGTGATGCGCAGTGGTTAGGAATCTCGGTGTCAGCTTGAATCCAGATTGCACAATTTGGCAGGCAGCGCACGCAAACATTGATAAGAAATATGTGATGCGCACGTGAAATCTTGAGATGAAGCGCACATGAAGACACCTTTCAAAATATCGCACGTAGAGACGGTACATCGCACGTAAACAATTCTTCAAAAATATTTGTTATGCCAAAATTTCATGCAAGTATTTTCCTCCATTGCATATTAATTCAAGCTGACACTGAGATTCCTGACCACTGCTCATCACCATCATTGAAGCTAATCTCTGTGACCGAACAGTCTGGATTGTCATCGGTTACTGAGAGAAACAAACAAAAACCAATATCGCATTTTTTTTGGCGGGAGAATAAAAAATTGACAATTCACAATACAACAGGCAATATCAGTCGAGTCAAAGCGCATCAGCGTTTGGTATGAATGCAACAATAGCTAAACTATAATATTGAATTACCCCCTGCATGGTTCAAACAACAATTTAACATTACTGCATTGTGACAATAGATGAAAACGAACACAGACGTCACACACGTTATGTAAACAAGTTTGCTGCAACATTCATGGAAGACAGAGGAGTGGAAGTGCAAATTAAGCATTGTTAGTAATGGCAATTTTTATTAAGGACTGACAGGTATTGTTCATTATAATTTATAACTACCATAAGGAAGGCCGCCGTGGCCGAGTGGTTAGCGTATCAGACTGCAGTGTCAGCCTCTGGTGCTGCATGTCGCAAGTTCGAGCCTCGGCAAGGACACGGCGGTCTTGTGGCGGGGAGATTGGGCTCCTCCCCCCTCTGTGTCTGCCTAACCTAGCTACCCCTCTAACTAGGGGGAAACGGCTGTATGTCTATACATACCATAAGGAAGAGGATCATCTAAATGTTACATTCTGTAAAGTATGAGGCCTGGTTGGTGAAAGACGCTCACGTCTATGTGCGGTAATGTCAAGCTCTACACACATGTAATTCTGCAGTCTGTTTCTCGGCGCTGGCAGCCTCGCAGATCTAGTTCTCTGTTTTGTATATATTTGTCAGTGTCTCTGATAGTGGCGCAAACATACTACTGCGAGCGCACGCAAAGGTCTAGATATGCTGATCTCAGCTTCTGAGGTGCACGGCTGGTTCGGTTCTTGATATATTTGCGATGAAAACGCACGTAATGTTCTCAACCCCGTGCCCAATTGTGGAATCTGAGCTTGAATTAATATGCTATGGAGGAAAATGCGTGCATGAAATTTTAGCACAACAAATATTTTTGAAGAATTGTTTACGTGCGATGTACTGTCTCCGTGTGCGATATTTTGAAAGGTGTCTCCACGTGCACTTCATCTCAAGATTTCACGTGCGCATCACATTTTTCTTATCGATGTTCGCTGCCTGCCAAATTGTGCAATCTGGCCTCTGTTTAATGTTTCAGGCAAAATCTTTAAAAAGATGACAATTCCCTGATGTCTGGAGCTAATTGCTAGTTCCAATATTCAAAGTTAAGTCACACTGAATGTTCCCTGATGTCTGAAGCTAATCACTAGTTCCTATATTCAAAGCTGTCACACTGACCCTTCGAATAATGACCTGGGGTTGAGAACATTACGTGCATTTTCATCTCTGAAAATGGGGTTGAAAACATTACCGTTGTTTTCATCACCGAATACTAAAAATCAAGACCTTTGCGAGCACTTGCAAAGTTATGTACGCTACTGTTGCTGGTACTGGGAAAGATATACAGCGTTTACCTTGATGTGCAGACGCTGCACTGTGGACTGTAGAAATACATTAGTGTGAAGTTTTGGGCAACCTCACATAGACACAAACTTCTTTCACAAACCAGTCCTCCTATAAAACAGACCGTGACGTCTACAAGACTTTCATTCAGTAGTATACAAACTACAATTAACGATCGTTTTCAGCTTATATTAGAAATTGCCATCGCTAACAACACAGTTACGCTCGCATCCTCCGACCATACAACTGACAACTAATGAGTATTATTGCATTTCTACTTCACTGGGCATTACATGAATGTTGCAACAAACTTGTTAACAACAGTGCAAGACTTTGTTTCATCTACTGCCAATACGCAGGTATGTTACAATGTTGTTTGAACTGTGCCGGGAGTAATTTGAAAATCGCAGTCTAGTTATTGTTGTATTAAAACTGAACACAGATGCACTTAATCTTCACTTTATTGCTTGTTGTATTGTGAATTGCCTATTTTAGGTTTTCCCATCCAAATGGGATATAGGTTTTTCTTAGTTTCTCTGACAGCTGTCAATCCAGAGCAAGCTCTCAAAACAAATTATTTGTTCATGACGTTGTTGTGCAGTGGTCAGGAATTGTAGAGTTGTATTGAATTTATATGCTCTGGAGGAAAATGCATGCTCAAAATTTAAGCACAACAAATGGTTTGAAGATTTGTTTACGTGAAATGTTCGGTCTCTAATTGCGATATTTTGGGGAGGTGTCGTCATGTGTGCTTCATCTCAAGATTCCATGTGCTCATCAAATATTTTTTGTAGAATGGTTGCCTGCGCTGCCCGCCAAAGGGTGCAAACTGGCCAGTAGGCTTGTATCCCTTTGTTATCTCTGCAGCCTAGTTATTGGAGAAACACTAGCATTAGGCACCAGTTGCTGTTGACCTACAATGGAATGTGTGTTGATGAAGAATATATCCTAAACTTTGTTTTCGAACTATGTAAATCACTGAAAATTTTGAATAGTCTTCTCATTTAAATAAGATACGCAATTGTGAATAGTGGGAGTAGGGATGGGGACTGCTGCAAGTGATGATACTGATAACCTAAAATTCAACCAACACGTACACCTAGAAAATAGCAGATATTTGGCCCTTGCTGATGTTTCTATATCCTTCGAACAATTTTTGGAACTTCAAGTATGGTGTTGAATTTTCTGAGTATGCAATAATTTCAGCACTGGAGTCTCTGTAAGACTATGTTTTACATTTGTCTTATATTTATGCCTACATTTGAAATTTTATTGGATGGTGTTCTATGCCCCCCCCCCCCATAAATATCCCTAGTGTTTCAGTAATATCTGATTGTAATTTGGTTTGGACTTGCATAAAAAGGTTAATATCTCTTCAAAACTATGCTCTACCACATCTATTCAGTACGCTTTCCAAATAAATGCAAAGCAATTTGCTCTCATCAGCGGTGCTAGTTCAAGCAGTTAGATGAAATTATTCAGAGTATCAGTATTATGGAAGTGAAATGCAGTATCTGAGTAATTTAAAATGTTTTGTCTCATGAAGGAAAATCCTTGTAAATCCAATCCATCCTTACTTGGATAGTTGTTTAGTCTTTGCTAAAGAGTATTGCTTCCTGGCCCACACCAGTAGGGACATTCTACTGTGTTGTGGCATTTACAAATTGCTGCCACATCAGCCAGTTGGATCCACAGTAAGGGTATCCACTAAATAAAGTGGTTGAATAGAAACACAGCTGGGGCACTAACCCCTCAAAATGTTTGCGGTGTCTGACAATTGTGGCTTGCATTTGATCTTGCATATTTCCAGTAGCCTGGCACTCCCATTGTTAAATGCTTGGCAGTTTGCTATGGGAGTAAACATTCTGCCTATCTTGGTCTAATTTCTTGTTCACTTTTTCATTATTGTTATATTAATATGGATTATAAGCATTCACAAATTTTCCATATGTATATGAACAGAATTTTTTCAGAATATTTTATGGTTGACTGAACCCTCAAGGCATTCAATCTCATAAATGTGGTCACCTCTACTGTTTTAGGTGATGCGTCTTTGCACTGGAAGTTCTTTCAAATCTTTCTATATATGAGATCAATAGCAAAAATTAATGGTTTACAACTGGTTGGATTAACGATTTCCAAAACCACATTCTTTTTCTCTTGATTGAAAGGTTTACATGGCCAAGGAACCCAGTTCCCCACCACTAGTTTTGACCATTTTTTGATGAAATGAAGCTCTGATGAAATGAAGCTAGCAAAGCTTTTGTCTTGTTTCTTTTGCCTTGTGCATTTTGTTCCCCCACAACACGTCCTTTTAAGATCATAGACTAGTGATAGCCTATCTGAACGCCCTTGCGGTCGATACCCTCTAGTTCCCCTCATGCCTCAGGATCTGTACCAATTGGGATTGGTTCCCAGTGACACTGCGAATAAGCTCCGCCCTCTAAGCTTGACCCAAACGTTATCATGAGGATCCCTTGTTCTATCATATCATGCCTTGATTTAAGAACATGAATTTATGACTCCATGGAATGTTGTATAAATGGTCAAGTAATTTAACTAGCCTCATAGTAATGCAATTGGTTAAATTTTTAGCTCTCTACACTTTTTTTGTAAGTACAGCCAGTTCTGTATGGTGTGTTAACACCCCCTACACCTTGAGGACTGGCACTTGGCAGGATGATAGCAGTGCTGGGGAACAAGTGTTGCGGACAATTTTCACTGAAGTAATCAGTCATCACTGATATAAGTAGAGGCCCAGTCATGGGACCTGGCGAAGGCGTTCTACTGGTCCAGAGGTTTTCCCCATTCACTACCACACTTTTTGTTGTGCCATGAAAGTTTGTGCCTATTAAACATTTTCACAGATACCAGTCTAGTGTACACCTATTGAAGTTTGGATGGATGGCTTCTACTGATCCTACAAGACTTCTATGATATGCTCAGGCTAATAATGTGCTGGATTTTTCAACCTTTGCAAGTGCCTACTCAATGATTGATGATTGGTATAATCTTTGTGATGTCTTTTAGTTTATTCCAGCAGGTGATCTATTTCTCTGTCTTACTTTGACAATGGCTGTTGGCAAAACTAAGGTGGCTGCTAAGCCTACCAAGAAGGGAGCTAAGAAGAAGCCGTGAGTGCACAAATATTGTGTGCAGTGTGAGCATTGTGGTGCCTTGACCCATTTCCCATTAATCAAGTAAACTGCTTAGACTGCAGACCTCCAGATTGTCATAGTAATTGATTTTGTATTGGTATCAAACTACCTTTGATAATTTTGTTTAACTGTTCTATTAATGTTTGATTAAATGATGCATTAGGTATTACAACAAAGTGCCTGCAGTTTTGTTATCTAACACTCATGACCCTGAACTAATATGCCATTATTTTCTACCAGGCAACTGCCGACGGTTTGGTGACAATACGTGATTAACTTGAGTGTATTGTTGGAAAAATGCTGTGTTGTAGACAGCTACGAGTCAAGCTGTAGACATGTTAGGTATTGTAGATTTGACTTTAGATCTGAGGTTTGAAGTTATTTCGATCAAAGGCATATCAGTTGTTGCAGAACCCTAAACTTCTCTTGAAAGTGTTCTAGCTCAAGTTTATCTAATTGTGAGTGCTTGGCGATAGGTGTTAGTTATACTAATGTGATTGGAACCGTATAATCATGGCCAAGAAGTTATAATGATTGTGGCTAGGCCGAGTGGGCTTGTGTTGATGTGTGAACTTCTCCTGCTATGGCATACTGTTGTGGCCTTGTCCTAACCCCTCTGCATTACTTGCACTTGTCTACTGCAAGTATACTAAATATTCATCAATTGATGAAGTTTACCTGAACTGCCAGAAAGTTTATACATTTTGTATGAATGTTTTTTTCTCTGGCCTGGTTCAGCAGGTTGTGTTTTCAGCAATGTAATTGAAGTAGCAACATGAACTGGCACAAAATTCTAGTTCAAGGACTAACTTGTATTAGCCATTTTTGAATATTGCTTGAGACACAGATATCCAGTAAAACATTAACATTCTTTGTAGTGATGTGATCACCGGGTCCATTACCAATCTTTTAACATGGTCAACATGATTCAAATTGATCTTATTGTAACACAAATAGCTCTAATATCTTTCCAAAATGTTTTCTTGGTTTCCCAACATTGATTTTATAGGCAAACTGTGTAATGGCAAATGGCAAAAGAAGTGAATTTTGAAATGCAATTGTAATTGTTTTCATGCAATGTTTTCAGGATCGATCCCTTCACCCGCAAGGACTGGTATGATGTGAAGGCCCCTGCCATGTTTGCCAACAGAAATGTTGGTAAAACCCTTGTCAACAGAACTCAGGGCACAAGTAAGTATCATCAGGATTGGAGTGCCAACTTCTTTGGGCACAAGTATTGGCAGTAGCTATAGGAGGGCTAACTTTAATGGGGCTTCATTGATTCATTCATATTGTGCTGGAGTGAGATGCATGTCGTCATAATTTTGGATTGAAATAAGAAGAGGTGATCACTTATCTGGGCTAAGGAGTTCATAACATAAAGTCAATCTGTGGCTACATTCGAAGTTTCTCTTTTCAATTTTTGCTTATCCATTGTGAAGTTGATTCTAAATCTACTGTTAATGGGTTTGTCATTAAATGATTCTTTCTCATAGTGAAGTGTTGACTAATTTTCGATGTTTTTTCAGAGATCGCCAGCGAAGGACTGAAGCACCGCGTGTTTGAGGTGTCTCTGGCTGACCTCCAGAATGAGGCTGATGCTGAGAGGAGCTTCCGTAAGTTCCGCCTCATTGCTGAGGACGTTCAGGGCAAGAGTGTGCTCTGTAACTTCCACGGTATGGACCTCACCACTGACAAGCTGCGAAGCATGGTCAAAAAGTGGCAGGTGAGAGCTCAAAAACTGCGCTTTGTTTTTCCAGGGGTGTACAAACTCTGCTTTATCCTTCACCCTCTTCTTTTTTCCTCTCCATCCCAAATTTTTCATTTTATCCACTTCGTTTACATCTTGTTCAGTTTGTCCATGTCAAACTCCTTATGTTCAGTTTATATTTTCTTCAAATTTTCCATCAAATCCCCTCTTAACAACCACTCTTGAAAGCTGTTGCTTGTCGGTCCTATTTCTAGTTTCTGATTGCTTATGAAAGCCGAGTCGAATCTTACATGCAACATTTTTTACCCTTCCTTCATCTTTTCATTGTTTCTCTTCTCTTGATTGAAATTTCCTTTCCCAAGTGTAAATTTCGATCATCTCGTGCATGCGATCAGTTTCCTGTATCTTCATCTTCCCCTTCAGTAGGAGTTGGGGCGCATTGCTCCCGGCACCTCAGGACTCCGTCAAATCCCGTCTCGCACACTTCACAGCTCTTACATTGGATGAACAGTCATATAGGCACCCGCCTGAGGTGAACGTGGAGGAGTTTGTGCTGCTGAGGGGTGACAGTGCCCACCTGGATCGGCTGAGGTGCATACCGGCATTTTCAGGGATGTCCCGCCCGAACTCTTTTTACGATGCCGGGATTCGTCCGATACGGTCGAGCAGGACATGTTGTACCCCAACTATTGCACCCAGCAGGCAACCTTGATATAGTCTCTGCGTGATCTGATGGAGCGCCCGTAAAACTGCATCAGCCTGCGAGTGTACAGGCCTAATGTAGCGCTACACCAGCTGGTACACCCACAACACGCACATGTCGGTAGGTTCCTGGACTTGAACCTTCTCCATCGCAGGATTTGGGGGTTGGGCGACTACAACAACAAATACTTGGGGTTTTGGAACAGCGTAGTTTAAGTTGCGTTACTTGCCACCCGAGATGTTACTGCGACTCCATGGCCTCGGCAATTGAGTTACTGCACCTCCAGTGGCACCCGTGTATACCTTTGATATTCCGGTGTGCATTCGCAGCGTCAAGTAGTAGCCCCGATCAGTCTAAATTTGGTCAAACTTGATACAGCGTTAGTTGCTGGTATGACATTCGGCGCCCGAACGCCTCGTCCCCTTAATCCTGCAAATGCAATGCACAATCACATGTTCACTCTTGAGACGAGACACCACTGTTTTTCCTTGATTATTGAAATTTTTTATTCGTTACAGACTTACATTAAGGCTTTCACCGACTGCAAGACAACTGACGGTTACGTGCTCAGAATCTTCTGCATCGGCTTCACCGAGCGCATGACCAATCAGGTCAAGAAGACTTCGTATGCCCAACACAAGCAGGTCAAGACCATCCGCCGCAAGATGGTGGACATCATGAATAGAGAGGTCACCAACTGCGAGCTTAAGGAGCTTGTCAACAAATTAATCCCAGACACCATTGCTGACGACATTCGCAAGAGCTGCAACTCCGTCTACCCTCTTAAGGATGTCTACATTCGAAAGGTGAGAGCAGAGACTGAAGAATGGAACATGCAGAGGGTTGCTTGCTATAATAAGCTGTGCTATTCGGACTTATCTGTTTTGTAAAAGCAGGCACTTGAATAGAAAATATGCAAGGTCTCTGGTTATTAACCGTTTCATTGAGATACAATTTGATATAGCAACGATTGGAGATAGAAATGCAGAAACACGACTAGAAAATGAAGTTTTTATAATTGAACTTGACTAGAAACGTGTTAAAAAGACTTTAATAAATGATTGTCTGTTGATGATTTTTAGTGTTTTTACACTTGTTGAGTATACTGTTGTTATATACTTATGAATTATAACATCTCCTACTTTAAGACCCTGCTCTGTCGACTTGATTGCTGATCCTTTGGTCATGGTCCCACGGTATTTTCTGGCATTTCAACTCCATGTAGTCCTGTTGTCAAAGTTCTGTCGCTGGTCCTGATTTCAGCAGTAGGCTGCCTAGTATAATGGCTAAATGGGGCATAACTAGTATGATTAAATCATTTTACAAGTATGATATCTTGAAGCTCATTACAGATCATAATGCCGCATGGTCGCCAGCTCGTCACTGTGCAACGGTATAAATACTATCGCCGTTGATTTCTGTTCCCTATGAACCTCTGCTTTACCTGGAAATTGTGCCGGTATAATCCGCAAAGGAGTGATTGTCCTGTACGGTGTCCAATAGGTAGTAATGGCTATTCGTTCATCAAATGGTACTAAGTCGAGGTTAATAGTGGCACATCTTTGAATAATTCACTCATTGACATGACAACGCTCCTGCTGCACCGGAATAATGTGTGAATACTATTGGAAGATTTCATACATGGCAACTCTCCTGCTGCACGGTAATGTGTGAATACTATTGGTAGAAGATTTCATACATGGCGACGCTCCTGCTGCACAGGAATAATGTGTGAATACTATTGGTTGAAGATTTCATACATGGCGACGCTCCTGCTGCACAGGAATAATGTGTGAATACTATTGGTAGGAGATTTCATACATGGCGACGCTCCTGCTGCACGGGAATGTGTGAATACTCTTGGTAGACGATTGTTCTTGCGAATGAAGAACGACAGATGGCACTGCGTGTCGGAAGTGTGCCTGGGCGTCAAAAGTGTGCTACTAATTAATAACCTGCTTGACGATTCACCTTCAATCTGTTCATGATATCCTGCGTCGAGTCAATTTCAGTGACAGTAATTTGAAACGCATCGGCATACATAAAGTACATGAAGAGCTAGCATGTTTGTCTATGAAAAAAAATCCTTAAATCTATTTTATACAACCTATCACCTACGATAAAATGAGGCATCACTGCCAACAAATTGGTTTCGCATCTGGTTTGATCCATGATCCACGTGAGAGAAGACGTGTATCAATACCCAATTTTTGGGCGATACAGATGGGCCATTTTACCACACTTACACTCACAAGCAGCCTATACGTATCCGGTACTAAAACGTAAAATTTATAATTTGTCTGAGAATTTTCGAATTGAATATAACTAGACATTCTTTATTGCACGCATGTATAATAAAACCATTGTATGCATAAATATAACTGCTCAACTTGAATCAGGTTTTCAAAATAAATTTTGTTGAATATCCGAAGGAATTGAACTATTTGAAATCGACCTGTTAACAGTCTATGCCTACAGATCCAAATAATTAAAAAGCTCAATTAACAATACATCGATACATATCAATGAGAAACTATATTTTGGCAGGCTTATTACTTATTTAATTTCATGTCCCATTTTCTGTTGTTTTGCCAGTGGGATCCCTCTAAAAGTGAATTGAATCTGTTCATCCAAGACAGTGGTAATCGTGCTTCAAGGAATGTTGTGACGCACGATATAATTCGGTTAAATTCAGTTTGAGCTGTACTGCCTTCCAGCCCTAGCGGGGGTGAATTATGATGTGGTCTTTGCATATATTCAGTCTCCTGAAAGATCTTCTAGAGCAGCTGAGTTTTTTTGAAATGAACAGGTTTTCATCATACAATAATTTATTTAAAGTATGTTTTTTTTCGTTGGAATTAATTCAGATTGGCAGAGACCGAGATTTTTCAGAATTTTTGTAGCGCGCGCCACTGATATGGGTGGGTGCACAACCCTGAGGCTGCCAAGAAAGTAATATTTGGGTTTCAAACTTTGTAAAATGTTATTTCCAAAAATCTGCAAACTGATTCAGTATTGGCTACCTTGATAAAAAATCAGTTGGCTATATCTTGATGCCGGAAGGACATGGACTCCAGCTAGAAAGCCATGGCACTCGAATCTGTCAAGAAAATATTTGGCTATATTTTGATTGATTAGTCAACGATGCAAGGAGAGGTCATCATTCTCTCTCGGTTTTTCCAGTTTGACTTCGGTGGGTGGATATTTTTATTTTCTAATTTTGTGCCATGTAGGAGTTTCATTACATAGTCAGAACATAACATTATATAGTCATAACACGAGTCATAACGATCAGAGATATCCGTGAGAAATCCTAGATTGAAATATGTATCCCAGCCCCATGCGGCGACGTGTATTGTCTCGTTTTTCACATTGTGTGGCGGCTGTCTTGCATCGTTCCAATGAACTCCTAATCATTCAAGTATTTCGGACATTGGCTCCATGAAAATGTATATCAATAGAGTATTACCACTAGGTCAAATCGTGATCCCTACAGTTCTGAAATTTTCATGACCTGTAACAGCTGAATCATTTGAAAGGACTGCAAAACTCCGTAAATCTATTTGGCAGGACTGCAATTCAATGGAGATATTGTTAAATTTTTCAGATGGGATCGAAGTAAAATGCTTGATGGTGTCAGGTGTCGTACCCTTTAGAAGCTATCATAACATGTAATGGATAATTGGAAAGGTATTGTGAAGTACAATCATGACTAATTGTTCTGTAAGAAGCCCTAACAGTGAACGATTTGAAAGGCAAAAGTTATTGAAAATATATTAATCTCGTCTCCCCTCTTACAGTTTCCAAGTGATCTTTGCACGCATCGCCAAATTTGATGAAGGTCTTGTGGATACCAAAGATTAAATAGGTTTTTATCTGGGTTTAGTACACCAATAATTTTTTTTCTATTTAATCAAGCGTTACTTTTTACTTGCTTCTCCTACGTTGAAGCAATCATGAAAATAATTATTTTAAAGGTATTGTGATGTACCGTAATGAAATGCAGTTTAAAAAATTCTAATGCCATTGGTAGAAGGCATTTCTAAATTAGGAAAACCACAGAATTAACGAATCTCATACGCTCTTTAATTCTTCATCTAAAACTTGACTCGTGCATTTTACTTCAGCCTCGGCTTACATCTAAAACCAGCCCCACCGCTGCACAACGCCTAGTTTAGTAAAGGCTCCAAAACCGTAACCGAGTAGGAAGCAGTAGCTGCAATATCATACACAGCTACAGCATACAGCTGTAGCTGTATGCGGGGCAATCTCAGCGGTTCCTCTCCCCCCTTATACAGATACAGACACTAGGCCGCATCCCTCAGAAAGGTGGTGGCCGACGGCAAGGCGCACCTCACACACTCACACTTAGCCCTTTTGTGCTAAAGGGTCCGGCCGGTAGCCCCTCAATTTACACTCTGGGTCCCGAATGTACCGAGGAACCGTCGTCAGCAGCAGGGCCCACAGTTTTCACTGGTTTACCCCCGCCGCGTCATAATGGCCGGGCCCCCCCCCACCCACGACCATCCCGACAGCGGGATGCCAAGGGCGGGAAAGCACATCAGAGCAGCGTCAAAATCAACCATTCACAACCATTCTCCACTCACGCCTGTTCATTGCACGCTCTCTCGCC
>SDVV010004104.1:0-20551 GCA_016164225.1 Gammarus roeselii
TCGGAACAATTCTTTGATTGAGTTACGCTTGCATGCGGCAGCAACTCAGAACACTCCTTTGATTGAGTTACGCTTGCATGCGGCAGCAACTCAGAACACTCCTTTGATTGAGTTACGCTTGCATGCGGCAGCAACTCAGAACAATTCTTTGATTGAATTCCGCTTGCATGCGGCAGCAACTCAGAACAATTCTTTGTTTGAGTTACGCTTGCATGCGGCAGCAACTCAGAACAATTCTTTGATTGAGTTCCGCTTGCATGCGGCAGCTACTCAGAACAATTCTTTGATTGAGTTACGCTTGAATGCGGCAGCAACTCAGAACAATTCTTTGATTGAGTTACGCTTGCATGCGGCAGCAACTCAGAACAATTCTTTGATTGAGTTACGCTTGCATGCGGCAGCAACTCGGAACAATTCTTTGATTGAGTTAAGCTTGCATGCGGCAGCAACTCGGAACAATTCTTTGATTGAGTTACGCTTGCATGCGTCAGCAACTCGGAAATATTGGTGCTGTAGTTGAGGGCTTGTTTGTTGAATAAGCTCCCAATCTTGAAGTAGTATTTTAGTGGGAGTATATCGCGCTGAAGAGGATGCGAAAGTTCATTACCCAGTACATTCATGACTTCGGTGGGAGTTGAACGGAGCTGAGGTGTCAACGAGAAGAGCACGGTAAAATATCCGATTCCAAATATTTACAAATGTATTTCAATAAAAACATCAAAAACTTACAATGGGTAGATTATTACTGACTTCATTGTTCAATAAACTATTATAAAAACGCAGCAATTTATGAACAAGACTGTATTAACTGAATCATAATGTGGATTTGATTGATTTCAATCACATGTATCTGGTAAACGCGTTTAAATTCAATAACGGGCTAATAAGTTTCCCGCAATTGAAGTGATCGAGTTAAGTGATTAAAAAATGTAGTACCACGGCTGCCACCATTTCAAATATTACAATGTGCGGTATGGCACAGCTACCATCACTTCAAATATTACAATGTGCGGTAGGGCACAGCTACCATCACTTCAAATATTACAATGTGCGGTATGGCACAGCTACCATCACTTCAAATATTACAATGTGCGGTAGGGCACAGCTACCATCACTTCAAATATTACAATGTGCGGTAGGGCACAGCTACCATCACTTCAAATATTACAATGTGCGGTAGGGCACAGCTACCATCACTTCAAATATTACAATGTGCGGTAGGGCACAGCTACCATCACTTCAAATATTACAATGTGCGGTAGGGCACAGCTACCATCACTTCAAATATTACAATGTGCGGTAGGGCACAGCTACCATCACTTCAAATATTACAATGTGCGGTAGGGCACAGCTACCATCACTTCAAATATTACAATGTGCGGTAGGGCACAGCTACCATCACTTCAAATATTACAATGTGCGGTAGGGCACAGCTACCATCACTTCAAATATTAGTATGCACGACAAGACACAACTACAAGCATTTCAACTAATAATATGTATGGTATGACACAGATAACATCATTTAATATATTAGTATGTACGTTAAGACACAGCTGCTACCATTTCAAACATTAATATGTACAGTAAGACAGAACTACCACTATTTCAAATATTAGAACGTACGGTAAGACTCAGCTACAATCATTTCAAATAGACACAGCTACCATCATTTCAAGTACATGTATGTGCGGCAAGACACAACTACCATCATCTCAAATACGAATATGTGCGGCAAGACAAAGCTACCATCATCTCACATACGAGTATGTGCGGCAAGACAAAGCTAAAATCATCTCAAATACGAGTATGTGCGGCAAGACAAAACTACCATCATCTCAAATACGAACATGTGCGGCAAGACAAAGCTACCATCATCTCAAATACGAGTATGTGCGGCAAGACAAAACTACCATCATCTCAAATACGAACATGTGCGGCAAGACAAGCTACCATCATCTCAAATACGAGTATAAGCGGCAAGACAAAGCTACCTTCATCTCAAATACGAGTATGTGCGGCAAGACAAAGCTACCATCATCTCAAATACGAGTATGTGCGGCAAGACAAAGCTACCATTATCTCAAATACGAATATGTGCGGCAAGACACAGCTACCATCATCTCAAATACGAATATGTGCGGCAAGACACAGCTACCATCATCTCAAATACGAGTATGCGCGGCAAGACACAGCTACTATCATCTCAAATACGAGTATGTACGGCAAGACACAGCTACCATCATCTCAAATACGAGTATGCGCAGCAAGACACAGCTACAATAATTTAAAGTAGACACAGGAACCATAATCTCAAATACGAGTATGTGCGGCAAAGCACAGCTACCATCATTTAAAATACGAGTATGTGCGACAAGACAAAGCTACGATCATCTCAAATACGAGCATATAAGGCAAAACACAGCTACCATCATCTCAAATATTATGAATAAGTGATAACGAGAAATGGTGTAAGTGAATAATTGTGACCACCTTAATCTGGAGCGATGAATCAGTCGGTGGTTGTCATGGCATGTTTTATTTGCGTCATACATAAAGAGCAAACTGCATAGGGGCTTAGAGCCAGAACGGAAACGCTTACCAGCTTTTTTAGATGGTATCATGTAAAACATGTTCACCAGAAACATCGTAAAAAAGTATGTCGAGACATAACGCTGTGTTGTTTACTAGAGTCGTAAATAATTGATATAAAACTTCCTTATAAAACTTGAGATGTCGCTGCAGTGGATACCACCAAGCGCTTTACCGTAAGACCTGAGGAGAACAAACGACGAGCTAAAATCAACATTGAAGGCCAGCCCAGCGATATCAAAAAGAGCAAAGTGGCCTATAAAAAATGTCAAAACAATCAACACGATCAACAAAAATCCGTGACACAACGTGCATAGGGCACAGTTTTGGCTCCTCCTACACCAGATAACTTGTCTAACGTCGCATAAACGCCGTCCGGCGGCATTGATGTTGAGCATGCACAATAACGTGACAAACATGACGACGAAGTGCGAGAGCTGTTCGAACGATTGATCATAAAACATACATGACAAAGATTACATAACGCCTGCCCTTTTGGTTTCCTCATCTTTACAAAATCCATCATAACTGGAGTGCCCAAGCACCATCGATGGTGATAGTTTATCAGCAAGACCGCCATCACGCCAAGGTGCTAACATAGCAAAAGACCCACCATGCACTGGTAGCAAGCACGAACGCCCTTCAGCACCCTTCGCGCAACACTACACAGAGCTCATCGTGCAAAGAAGCATAGTCTTTAGTCGAAACGCAGATCGTCCTGTTCTAGCATCAGAGGAGCCTGTACGACAGCATTTACACAATGTATGCAAATCGTCCTGCACCTGTATACGTTAAAAAAAGAAATGTAAACGAATCAAAATGAGTCTGCCTTTCGCTCGCCAAAATCTGAGCAAATATTCATTGTGAACAATTAACAAGACATGAGTTTTGGTGCTCTGACGTTTCTCTGACACCACAACCTCCGCGCTATCCGGGATAAGGTTGAATGTTTGGACTCTGGACCATGGCTGTGCTTACCAGAGAAACCCGCATGATTGCTCAGCACCAGCCCGGGCGCCACACACCTCCGTGCTGATCGGGCAAACCCTTTTGGTCGTTTCCAGGGTTATCAGGCGGCACGGCAGTCGCGAGTTCCGCCACCAGGAGAGTGAGCAGCTCCTTCACGATGGCAGGCTTCACCCATCGCAGGTTATTCCGCTCCGTGGGGTCATCTGAACGAATGAGGCAACGTCAGTTACCTCAAAGCAATCTGTAATTTGAACTATTCAATCGCAATGCAAACGATCCGATTGATTTGCAGTAAACTCTACGGTGGCAGTGGGTGTTTCAAACTCTACGCTGTCCTGAACTGAGTGATCTACACAAAGATGCGGTGGCAGTGGGTGTTTTAAACTCTACGCTGTCCTGAACTGAGTGATCTACACAAAGATGCGATGGCAGTGGGTGTTTCAAACTCTACGATGTCCTGAACTGAGTGATCTACACAAAGATGCGATGGCAGTGGGTGTTTCAAACTCTACGCTGTCCTGAACTGAGTGATCTACACAAAGATGCGGTGGCAGTGGGTGTTTCAAACTCTACGCTGTCCTGAACTGAGTGATCTACACAAAGATGCGGTGGCAGTGGGTGTTTCAAACTCTACGCTGTCCTGAACTGAGTGATCTACACAAAGATGTGGTGGCAGTGGGTGTTTCAAACTCTACGATGTCCTGAACTGAGTGATCTACACAAAGATGTGGTGGCAGTGGGTGTTTTAAACTCTTCGCTGTCCTGAACTGAGTGCTCTACACAAAGATGTGGTGGCAGTGGGTGTTTTAAACTCTTCGCTGTCCTGAACTGAGTGCTCTACACAAAGATGCGGTGGCAGGGGGTGTTTTTTCGTCATATTTCAAGCGCCATCTGAGGAATGGATCTACAGTTGTTCACCAAATAATTGATCACAATTGTGATTTATGTTCCCGTGTTTCGTCTGGAAATAGCGGACGATTGAAATATTATGTTGTATAGGAGCTTCAGAAATTGTTTTCAATTTATTAGGGTCGGCGGTGCTGTCATCTAGCAAACGGACCTTAATCTGACTGATGAACTCACAATAAAGGGTTCAGTCGTCCCGATGTAATTTGTTGTCTTTGAAGGTCCCTTGCGTCAATAAGGCTTCAGTGAAACGATTGCCGGTATGAATGAAAGCTCCCACTTCAGATGGCTAACGTTAAGGTAATCATTTCCTGACAAAAAAGTACTGCAATCAAACTGCTTGTGATCGTCTGGATTCAATTTTGAATGGCATATTACCACAAAATAACACATTGGGAATAATACTTTGAAGTGAGAAAAGTGCGAAAAATGTGTGTGTTGTGCGCTGTGCGGGCGGGTGCTGAAGGAAGGGCTGCGAGTGGTGGAATGAAGAGATCAAACTAGTGGTGACGTAGAAGAGAATAGCATTTGAGGAGTCCCTCTTCGAGCTACGAGAGACGGTGATGCCAGGTGGGGCAGACAGCTGTGCCAGGTAAGGCAGACAGCTGTGCCAGGTACGGCAGACAGCTGTGACAGGTATGGCAGACAGCTGTGACAGGTATGGCAGACAGCTGTGACAGGTATGGCAGTCAGCTGTGCCAGGTAGGGCAGACAGCTGTGACAGGTATGGCAGACAGCTGTGCCAGGTAGGGCAGACAGCTGTGCCAGGTAGGGCAGACAGCTGTGTCAGGTAGGGCAGACAGCTGTGCCAGGTAGGGCAGACAGCTGTGCCAGGTAGGGCAGACAGCTGTGTCAGGTAGGGCAGACAGCTGTGTCAGGTAGGGCAGACATTTGATGCCAGGTAAGGCAGACAGCTGTGCCAGGTAGGGCAGACAGCTGTGCCAGGTAGGGCAGACAGCTGTACCAGGTAGGGCAGACAGCTGATGCCAGGTAGAGCAGACAGCTGTGTCAGGTAGAGCAGACAGCTGTGCCATGTAGGGCAGACAGCTGTGCCTGGTAGGGCAGACAGCTGTGCCAGGTAGGGCAGACAGCAGTGCCAGGTAAGGCAGACAGCTGTGCCAGGTAAGGCAGACAGCTGTGCCAGGTAGGGCAGACAGCTGTGCGAGGTAGGGCAGACAGCTGTGCCACGTAGGGCAGACAGCTGATGCCAGGTAGGGGAGACAGCTGTGTCAGGTAGGGCAGACAGCTGATGCCAGGTAAGGCAGACAGCTGTGCCAGGAAGGGCTGACAGCTGTGCCAGGTATGGCAGACAGCTGTGCCAGGTAGGGCAGACAGCTGTACCGAAATTTGAGGTCAAAAATATGTTCTGAAAGAGGTGAAAAGGGTGAGACAATGGGAGACCAGAAAGGGGGAGGTGGTGAAAGATGAAAACAGCCGGTGGTTATTGGAAAGTGGTGATGTACGGAACAGGTTTACAAGTGTTTACAAGTGTAGGCAGACATTAACAGGCCTATTGGCTCAAAGTAGGTTGCCTTCTGGTAGCATGATAGCAAGTTCTGAAGTAGAACGTCTAAGAGAGCTTCACGTGTCATTTCTGATGATATAACATCAAGAAAGGGAACGGCTTAGCTGTTTACCGGCGATTTTAGTAGAACTTATCGAGCCGAGACTTGAACGTTTCGATTGTATTGCTGTTTACAACCTCCGCTGGAAGTTTGTTCTATTCTTCGACAACTCTATACGTGGAGAAATTGCGCATGATATCGATTGAAAAACGTTTCCCACTACTAGAGGTAGGCGATTATTTTGACAAAGTACTAATGTTGAGGATGTCAGAGAGGGTGATATTGTTGGTGCACGGATGCCGGTTTTGGCAGAGAGAATTGTTGCGGACATCACTAAGAAAGCGATACAGAGTGTAATAGAGGTGATAAAAGCAGGGAAAGCCCCTGTTACGGACGACGTTGTGACTGGAGTAACGATAGTCTAAATGCTAGTGAGGCTACTGAGTCAGTGTTTTGTGTCGAGCGTGGTGCCGATTGAGTGGCGCATAGCTAGCATTGTTCGGCTGTATGAGGGCAAATGAGATCAAAATGAATGCTGCAACTCGAGATGTATCAGTTTCTTAAGTGTTGTAGGTAAGTTGTTGCAATGGGATACCTTCTGCATGGGAGTAAGTGGAATCTGTTTAAGATTTATACCTTACTGCGGGAACTTGAACGATCCCCCAGGCCCAAGTTTAGGCCCCGCGAATACCTTCCATCCCTCCCGTAATGGTCATTTGTTTGGGACTGTGAGTACGCTCCTTGCCCAGTCATCATTTTTCTAGTCCATATTTTCTTATTATGTATCCTAGTTATCATAGTTTTAACTTCTATGTTGCTAGAGTGATGACAAGGTTTTTGATGTTTTATTGATCGTTCAGGATACCAGTTGAAGGTCACGTGATGACTGTTGATTGCTGTGGTTGTTGGTTGTGCTAACTGTAAGTGCATTGAATATCTCTGATGTAGACTTTAACCCCAATAACCTGAGATATGAGCATAGTTTTGATTCTCCGTGCTAAGGGTTTCTCCGTGCTTAAGGTTTCTCCGGGCTTAGGGCTTCTCGGTGCTGAGGGTTTCTCGGTGCTGAGGGTTTCTCGGTGCTGAGGGTTTCATGGCACTTTCTTCTAGCCGAGATTTCCCAGGGGTATAAGTATATATTTGTTATTTTTAAATGCCGAGTACAAATGTAGGTTTTGTTAGTTGTTTTAACAGTGAATTGCTTGATTTTTGAATTAGATGAGATCCATTTCATGGTCGTCCAGTTGTGTTTGTAGAGTGGTCTGCTGTCAATTTGAATGGTGTTCAATGTGCAGTTCTTGTTTCTTGTGTTGCTGTATTTTAATTAGATATCTGATCTTCTTCTGTACATGACCCGGTACCCCGGTTTCATTCCTACCTTGACTATTCAGTATCTTAGGATTTTACTTATTCCCCTATTGTACTGCTCCCCGATTTTCAATGAAGAGTTCAAACGTTGTAAAGACAGTCATGGAGGATGGGGTAGCTGTAAGGGGTGTGAGGAGGCCACTTTTAATATTAGCATTTTTTTTTTAACCCATTTGAATTTTCCCGGGATTCTCGCAGATCCCATTACATGGTACGGTAGAGTGCTAATCAATAGGATTGGAGACTGTATGGATGGTGCAGTAGGTGAGGACAAGGGAGGTTTTGTTCCCCATTTATAAGGTCGTTGTTGTCAATATACTTCGTCTGCCGTTTCGTCATCTTCTTACGCTGAAATATCGCGGAAAACTAACCATAGAAAATGGGTATCCCTAGAACTTGGGAAAATTTTACTGTGAAAATCGTGAGAAACTACATTTCTTCGTAGGGTAAAATTTGACTGAATATTTTGTTGCGCCAGAATACCACAAGAATCTACAGTTTTATACACTGTACAAATAAATTAGCTAAGACTAGAGTAACCAGTCAAAATATACCAGTGCACACCGGTTATGAGTAAGCTGGAACCCTTGATTAAAACAAAGTTAAGACTTTTGTGGTATTGTAAACAGTTTTATTATAATTGATTTAGGAGCACTTGCAATATTTAAACAATATTTTATTGTACATTTTCTCCCAAATACTTGCTGACATTAGCATTTGGAACGGCTTCTTTGCTTGATTCATGATCACAAGTAAATCGATTATTCGTAGCAAAAATTACACAACCAGGCTGGGAAATCTGCAGCTCAGACTCACCTCTCAGGTTATACAAGTAAAGCTCAGTGTCACTGGACGCTAGCAAAGCGGCGGCGGTGATCTCTGCCGGCAAGGGAGCAACGATGAGGTCGTCTCTCGTAGCCCCGGTGGCCTCATCCTTGATGGTGCCCTCCTCGTCGTCGTATGCGTAGTCGTTCAGAGGTGATCCACGAGTGCGATTTCTCCGTGAATTGATCCACGTCTCAACGCTTGAATAGAGTGCCTCGTCGTGTGATGTCAGAGACTCGGATGCGATTAACGATGAGGGTGCAGATTTTGTTGAATCTTCTGAGACTATCGAAACTTCTAACGTTTCCAGAGTCTGAGAAGTTTTTTCTCCACTTGCTTCAAATGAAACCGGAGATTCGAGCTCCCATTTTGATGAAGGGTCGGTTTTCGATGAGGAAGTCAACGATTTCAAGTTCCGCTCTGCAGAAATTATGGGATCCAACGGCCGACCTGTCACATTTTCCCTAGCGCGGCCAGTACTCGGTCCGTCAGCCCTCTGGTGAGGTTGTCCGATCTTCGTCTTCTCGGCACCAGCGAACGATAACGTGATGTTACGAAGAAAGTCAGTACCAGGCTCCACCTCAGGTGGGATGTACCACTTGTAGCTCGGCTGGCTACCCACCAACAGCTTGTACTCTTGGTTCCTAGGATGAGTGCACACTGATGATAGGATAATGTAATCGTGTGAGGTAGTTCAATGGTTCAGCCATTAACGCATGCAAAAGATGACCGTTCAAATTATTTGATATAATGTTCCAATTGCAGCTCGTATCTAAATCTCCTTCAGAAGTAACGCACAACAAAAAACATGAGACATAACGCTGTGCATGTATTCTTAATCTCTTTTGGTTACATTCAAATTAGTCATCTGATCTCAGTGGACAAAATTTCTTCACTTGTTTCACTAATGTGTTTCCTTACTATCAAAGATATTCAAGAATTTATATTATCAAACCACTGTCAAAAAATACCTCAACTAAACAAAGCCCGACGGCAATTTAAGTCACACCGTACTTTATAAATAGTACGCCATCACGCCGTAAACAAGCAGATATCTCTGCTATCATCAGTTACCTGATGGCTCCTTTGAAACTGGATGAGTGAGCTTTCAAAGAGTAGATAATGTGTTTCCTGGGAAAGGGCATTTCAGTGCCCTGAATCGCCCCCCACTGATCAATCCCATCAATGTCAGGTGAAGGTGTCCCGCCCGCAAGGCCCAGGAACGTCGGGAACCAGTCCGTT
Organism: Gammarus roeselii; assembly: GCA_016164225.1. NCBI lineage: Eukaryota > Metazoa > Arthropoda > Malacostraca > Amphipoda > Gammaridae > Gammarus > Gammarus roeselii. The sequence continues at coordinate 9,468 of SDVV010004104.1, forward strand.
ATGTGGAATAAACTGCAACAAGACATAAGAAGATTTCTATTAAGCTGCACACGTTACAGAAATAGGAAGTTAGAGTTTGAGTTAAAACGGTATACATCTCATAGATTGAAACTGAAGACATCCAAACAGAATGCGGTTTTATGTACCGTAGCGAACAAAACTTCGTTTATAGTTTGTCTGTGACCGGAAAAATAAATTCGACTTTCCCAACGTGGAATTCAACTTCATATAGAAAATTTCTTCCGGTACTGTGTGTTGACAAGGCCTCTTAATGGGTAATATTAATCATATTTCCGATTAGTTCATATATGGTGTGGAAAATTGACATTGAAGATTTCACTTAGGTTTCAATCATAAACGAATTTTCGCTCACTACTGTACCTCTTACTCGGCCTTTTCACGCGTCGTGACTTAACCAAATATCTACAGCTTATCTCGGATTGAAGTTTTTCAAATCCAGTCCCAATAAATTTACATTTGGGGTTGAATTTGTACACCAACTTTTTTAACTTTTTCCCTGTTTGTTTGAGCAGCGGAGAGTGGACGAAAGTAGGAACTCTGGTGCCTCCTTCCCAGATGGTGCCCTTACGGCCTCTCAAGGGCCAGCTGTATCCCTCGGATATTACGGCTCCTCCGTTCTGGTAAGAAGCAAAAAAACGAGGCTATGATCAATAGTTTTGCCAATATCCAAGAACGTAGGCACGTACTATTCTCTCAATCTCCGTAGAAAACGTATTCAAAAATTGTTGCGATAGAACAGACTTGCCTGATCTAAACTTCAAGGAGGTTTTCGTAGTACTCTTCCCTAAATGTCCAAAACGCAGGAGATATCCCTGGACTGACCCACCTCTTCAAAACAGAGAAAACAGTTGTCTCTGGACTGAACCACAAAACCGAAACAGAAGATGTCCCTGGACTAAACCACTTCATCATAGTAGGTGATGTCCCTGGAGTAAACCGTATATTCAAAGCAGGAGATGTCCATGAACAAAACTACCTATTCCCGAGTGGCATTTATCTTAATTACATTTTGTTCTACCTGCCTAAATAAATATATCTTCTATCGCCGCAGCGTTACAGCGCTGTGGCCTAGTTTCAAGCCTTCCCGGCTGGAGTTGCTCGCGGATTGAACCACCTATTCAAATCAGAAGACGTCCCTGGACTGAACCACCTCTTTAAAACAGAAGATATCCAAAGACTTGAGAATCATACTTGAACCATTTCTTCAAAACAGGAGATGTCCCTGAACCACCTATTCAAACAAGTAGATGTCCCAAGACTAGCCAGCTATTCTAAACAGATGATGTCCCTGGACTGAACCACCTCTCCAAAACTGGAGATATCCCGGCACTAAACTATCTATTCAAAACAGGGAACGCCCATAGACATCCAAAGCCATCTCGGTAGGAGTTGCTCCTGGATGAAATCACCTATTCAAATCAGAAAACGTCCGTGGACTAAACCACCTTTTCAAAACAGGAAAGGTCTATGGGCAACCGAGAAAAGTTTTCAGACATTGACACCCGCACGGTTAAAACAGTGCCCGGCATTGACACTAGCACGGTAAAATGGTGCCTGGCATTGGTAAAAGCACGTTTCAAAACGGTGTTCAGCAATGGCACCGGTCAGAATTGGTTTAACGCGGAATGAAAGCGAGACAATATCATCAATATCGTTGGTTGGTGGCTTTCTCTTCAAGTATTGATTTGAGTTGTTTCGAGTATCATCGTTAAATGCTATTACTACTACAACCTTTCCCTTGCTTGATTTTATTACACAGATACATGATGCTCCCATAGATGTTCTACTTCAGAAACAATATTTTTATTATTAAAAGTTAGCCTAGTTTGGACTAAAAGGCCTGTTGCTGTCTTCTTACAATTGTAACCCTTGTAAACCAATTCATAACAGGAAATATCCCTGGACTGAATCACCTCTTCAAAACACGTCATGTAACTGCACTAAACCACCTCTTTAAAACAGATGATGTCCCTGGACTGAATCGCCTCTTCAAAACAGATGATGTCCCTGAACTGAATTGCCTCTTCAAAACAGATGATGCCCCTAAACTGAATCACCTCATCAAAACAGACGATATACCAGGACAGAATCCCCTCTTCAAAGCAGATGATGTATCTGGACTGAATCACCTCTTCAAAACAAGAGATGTACAGTAGTGAAAGAAAAAGAATTTATTATTAAAGATAAAAGAAAGTAAATTGTAATTTTCAGCTCGTTATTTGATTTCATTGGAAATAATTTCGTTAGAAATTTATATATAAATTTAAATTCCACGTGGGAAAAGTCGAAATTGTTTTTTTCGGTTGTTAACTAAGCATAAACGTATTTCTTTCGCTTTTGTACCTGGACTGAACCACCAATACAAAACAAAACAAAATATATTCCTAGATAGAAGCCCCACTCAAACTGGGGATGTTACTGGAATGAACCACCTTGTCAAAACCGAAGATATCCCAGGAATGAACCTCATTTACAAAACAAAAGATGCCCTTGGACTGAACCACCTCTACACATGAGATGTTCCTAGGCTAAACCACCTCTTTAAATCATTAGTTACCCCTTGACTGAACCATCTCTTTGAAGTAGGAGTGGTCCTGGACAGAATCTCTTTTTGTTAATAGGAGATCTCCTTGATCAAAACCGCCTCCTCAAAACGGAATATGCATCCTCACTGGTACACCTCTTCATAACAAGAGTTGTCCTTGTACTGAACCAAATCTTCAAATCTGGATATATCCTTTAATTAAAACCCATCTATATACAGCAAAGTATATTTTACAGCTTCCTAATCCAGTGGGAAGTTCCTAGCCCTACAATGCAACCAAATTTGTTAAGTGATGAATTTTTGAAGCACTCATAGATAAAAAGACAAAGTTTCCAGTTTCTGGCTGATAAAAAAAAATTCTTACTAAATTGACCATATGCTAAAAAATTGCGACTAGATTGAATGTAATACAATTTCATACAGTAGCCGGATTGCTACATGAAGTGGAGAAGGGTAAATAAAAGCAACTTACATCGCTACTGAAGGCGATCACTGCGTTGTGGTAGTGTCCTGTAGACCTCAGCAAGCCCACCACTTGACCCACCATCTCGTCTAGAACTCCCACCATGCCTGGACAGAGACGCACAATGATGAACTATCACCGCACAATCACAATCGGTCAGAGGATAAAAATTTTGCACTCGTATTATTTATGCTTTGATACCCCAGTTTTCTCAATAAACCTATCTTCTATCGTCTAAGCTCATCAGCGCTGTGGCCAATAGTCCCAACGCCGTCTCGGTGGGAGTTGTGATCCGGCCTCAACATTAGCATTCCTGCCAACAGATCAGCGAAGTCGTCGTGTTTCGAATTTTTAAAAATCGCTTTCAGCCATCTTGTTTATGCAGGTAGCCTTTATATAGATGTATTACAGGTAAGGACACTCCTCGTTAAAATGCTCATGATCCATGTAGCACCTACTTAATGCCGCTTTTACACAGATCTGGCAAATCGTGTTCTGGTCCTTGTTTCTCAATCAAATAGGGCTCAATTTTACAAAGGAACCTTTTCAAGTGTAATGGTTAGGAAGTGTGGAACACAAATACTAATCTCAGATGTCATTCTATGGTAAACTAATTTGTGGTTTCCAAATCCCACGGTGTGAAAGGGTCGATAAATGCAATTTATCCTCCCAAATCAACACATGGTACAGTTCTGTGAAAATTACATCCTCTTCTCCCTTTGGCCCTCGGTTTTCTCCATTCAAGATTGGTTGACCCATGTGTTCGCGGTGGAGAGCCGTGTCACCCCAAGTGTGTTAGCAGGCTGAGCCGCTGTGGAGAGGTGTGCGGACGGGCTTCCGCCGTCTGACCCTCCTCCACCAAGTTGTTTTGCCCGTGCGGGCCGTCGGTTGCCGTGGACAGCCACAGACCGCTCACTCAAATATTAGGTGACTCGGGCATTTGCCTGCAATCAGACGGTGACGCAGTCCCTACGCTTTCGCCCTGTACCCTGTTCCCCACAATGATTTAGGCTCCACCTTGACAACGACATTTTGGGCATGGTTACAGGTGAATGGATGGCATCCCGCAAAGAGCGAGATGCCTCACTCAGGAGCTGGTGAAAGACTCATGCCAGGCGTCGTAAGACATACGTTCCTCAACAGACCAACGGCGCCTCCCACCCACCCTTACCTTATCCTAATATTTCAAGATTCTACTTCTACTGGCCTTGGTTAGGCTGAGTTTAGTATCATCATTTCCTAACGTGAATGAATGGTATCTCTGCTTTTCCTGATTATACATACTATTTCCTATACATTCATGTACTCTCGACCCCCCTAATCTAAAATCTAATCCTGTACTCTCGAGTGTTATAGGTGGGAAAAAACAGATGAAACTAATCTGGAAATAATATTTGAATATAAACTTGAAAATATTTGTACCTACCCGTTACTAGGGTATAATAATAAAATAGATTCAGATAATTTTACCAAGTAATGACTCTGTATTTAACCATACTTTGTCCTCAGGGTCCAAGAAGCACTAAGATGATCCAGTGTTCAAGTCTATTTATACTTGACCATGTTTGTTCTCGATCATTACTGGGGGTTGGTAGTAAGATGCAATGCCGGTATTCATACAAAGAAATAACCAATGTGACCAGGCTTCCTTTTTCCTACGGATTCGGCAAATTCTATAATTAGTAACTATTTCTGCCATAGATTTACCTAATGGGCACATTGTTCGACTAACCTCGTCCTTGCACAGTCGCTGGCCCTCCAAAAGATGGTAAAGGGTGACGAAGGGGAGAATCTGAAGAGAAACGAGGGTGTTCACAGCTGATGAACACCTTTTTTCTATAATGTTGTAAAATTCTGCTTGGTAAAGTGAAGAGTCTGCTAATTATGCTCTCATTTGCTCCCAGAATTGGTACTAGGGGTCATTGGCTGATGTTTGAGTTTTTCTTAAAATTCATTTAATTTGAAATCCTTAAATTGTTAAATTGTTAAAACCTCCCCGCTCTTCTGGCGTCCAGAGTTGGTCCTTCAGGGAGAAATGGCATGATAGCTGTGATGGTAGAAATGTGTGCAATGGCATGCCTGCTGTGATGGTGGGAACGTGTTCAATTACATGTCAGCTGAGATGGGGGAAATATGGGGAATGGCATGCCTGCTGTGATGGTAGAAATGTGTGGAATGGTATCCCTGGTGTGATGGTAGAAATGTGTGGAATGGCATGCCTGCTGTGATGGTGGAAACGTGTTCCATAGTATGTCAGCTGTGATGGTGGAAATATGGGGAATTGCATGCCTGCTGTGATGGTAGAAATGTGTGGAATGGTTTCCCTGCTGTGATGGTAGAAATGTGTGGAATGGCATGCCTGCTGGGATGATAGAAATATGAGAAATTGCATGCCTGCTGTGATGGTAGAAATGTGTGAAATGGCATGCCTGCTGCGATGGTGGAAATGTGTGGAATGACATGCCAGCTGTGATGGTAGAAATGTGTAGAATGTCATGCTTGCTGTGATGGTAAACAGATATCGCTCACTAAAGCAAGCCTTTGCTGATGAGGAATTCATAGCATACGATAAGCCTAGTAATATTCAATATTCAACATGTTGGATTAGATTTAGGCCTCAATTCTTTTCATGTTGTGGCTAAATCTGTATATAGTCAGTTACCTGAGACTCGTGTTCCCGGTTTGTTCGACCTATTACTTCACCTTGCTCACTTAGTTTGGTGTGCTGTGTCACTTGTGCCTCCTGTTCTGCTCTGCACTCTGACTTCGCTGTTCTGTTGGGCGGTTGTGAGGACACCAAGGGGAGTAAGGGGAGGAATACCCTCTACCACTTTGAGGGGGTTACTCACCTTACTCAAGGAACAGCTTTGACAACGTCTAGATTTGGTACGGATGGTGAGATTTTTTGACAATCTAACCATCCGTACAGTCTCTAATTCTCGGTATTAGCCCTCTCTCGTACAACGTCCCCACCATACACAGCAAATCGAGACCTCTCGCGGTACTGCTCTCGTTTTTACCTCCTTTGTCCTTCATCAAAGAAACAATGCATGCACTGCGCCTCCAATCGGTACCACGCCCGACACTAAACATATATTTAGTAGCCGACCTTCAACAGAACAATACTTATGGAAGCTTACATCACAAGGTTCTGTTGTGCTGGATGGCTTAGTGGTTAACGTGCTGGACTCGTATCCATGCGACGCGCGATTGAATCATGGCGAGGATGATAGTTTTTCCACTGATGAATTCACTGTTCACTAACAATTCGACTACCGCTACTCCACCCCAATTGAGGCACTAATTAACAACGACGTCCAAGCCAGTGGCCTTCTCTGCCTTCATCCCCTCCACCGCCTTAGTAATAGGAGCTATTTAAATAAAGGCCACCTATAAAAACAAGATGGCGGAACGAAGAATAGAAGGAAATCGAGAACAAGACGACTGCGCTGGCCTGGTGTGCTATATCGAGCATGGATCACAGCTCCCGCCGGCATGGCGATGAAAATGGTTCATTTTGCAACAATGCCATAGTTTAAGAGCGTTACTGAAAGAAAAAAACATTTTGCGTGTTATAACCACTTCGGTCAAAAGATTTAACAAAGGGTTTGGAATCCAGTATTACTTCACTGAACTTAACAATGCCGGTGGCATCTTGATTTCTGTTGGACTCATTAAAACATTTCCTTATTTGTACCTACGTCTTTAAACCTGCCCATCTCTATTCTTTAATATTGCTGCAAACGAAAACTGGAGTAATCATTTTCTAATGAATCTTATGCAACGGCGGTTAAACACTAATATAGAAAACACGATTAGTCGATTGGTGGGGAACAGCAGTTGCTCATTTCCGTTCGCTGGATGTCGGCCCCGTCATTCCATGATTCCGATTCGAAGGCAACTCAGATATAAAAAAAATAAACCCGCCGACTATTAGCGTAGCAGCGTTCTTATAAATCAGACCGTCTATTATAGATAAAGATTGGAGAAGCGCTTGTGACGTGGAAGGACTGATGTTCCAACGTCCGAGCTGACGACATGCATCTTAATCACTCAATAAGCAATGCAGACACTCACATCTGACATCATAACCGCCATGTATTCTGGCCCACATAGCATCATGGGACATACTCTGATCAACATCATTGACTTGGCACCAGCCAGAGTAACTTGTTCATGTGTGCATGAATCTTCCAGATCACGATTACCGCGCGTGGAGCGTAGTTTAATAAAAGTTAGTCATGTGGTACTATTATTATTAAAATAATTTAAAGAATAAAGATTGGGCAGAATAACAATGGGAACTTTTCTAGTAGAAACCTGGCTTGACTGTGCTGGCAAACTTTGATTAATTGTAGACGTCCATTAATGCTCTCAGGACAAGGAACAGGTGGAACAACTTCTGGATAAGATTGATGCCGGAATTTCTTGCCCGATGGCCAATATCCCCCTGGCACCATAATACATCATGACATATATCAGGATCATCACATACGCAGTGACTCTCTTAAATGGTTCCTAACAACAATGCGTTTCATCAAATAGTAAAAGAATGGACGAGATTGTACACAATCACATTACTGAATATCACATTCTTCAGCGTTCGTTTCTGTCACGAAGAGTCGTTTCCTGTCCATGAAAACTTTCGTATTCAATCTTTGGTATGTATTGCTACAAGATGGTGTCACTTCGTATTGTACATTTATGATCGAAAATAAAATTAGTCATTCAAAAATGCTTCAAAAATTAGCAATCCAAACTACCTTTCAACTTCGGATTCGCTTGTCTTACCGAGGAGCATTCTTCTGTCCTGGTTTAGAACCCACTGGAAGGGCTCTGTGTACCTGTTTGGTACCTGGAGAGGGCTATGTACCAGTTGTAGAGGCAGGTACAGGAACATCGGCTTGTTCGGACGTCGATTTGTCAAGAGCTGCCGTAGTTGTCGCAGCATGTACGACTGAAGTGTGGTTGTTGAAAATATCAGGAATGAACAATAGAAATTTCAGACATAGGCAATAGAAAAAGATAAATGGGATGTATATTAGGAAAGAACAATGGAGAGAATAGGTTATATTGGGGTGAAAATGAGAGGTGTAAGGACAATGGAAGGGAGGACTAAATGATACGGATGAAGTAAACAGTCCTCGGGGAAAATTACATCACTTACACGATGATGGAGCATATAAAGATAGGGGTGATGATGATGCAGATAACGATAGAGATGATGATGTTGCAGATAAAAATAGGGTTGATGATTGAGCATATAAAGATAGGGATGATGCTGATGCAGATAACGGTTGGGATGATGATGGAGCAGATAAAAATAGGGTTGATGATGGAGCATATAAAGATAGGGATGATGCTGACGCAGATAACGGTCAGGATGATGATGGTGCAGATAAGGATAAGAGTGGGTTAAAGGAGGGATAAAGAAACGGTAAAGGAGGGATAAAGAAACGATAAACAAGCGGGGGATTGCTATGCGCAACAAGCAAGCAAGTTTGAACAAAACTGTGGTACCGGTAATGAAATAAAGACAATATTGGTGTACCGGTAATCAAGTAAGGGAAACATTGGCATACACGTGATCGAGTAATGATAATACTGACGTACAGGTAATCATCATGCAATCAAGCAAGGATATCGCTGGCGTAATAATCAGGAATCATGTAATGATCCTGCTCGTCAGGTGCAGATGATCGTCAGGCACGAATACCGACAGGACTAGACATGTATAAACGAGGATTGAATTATATTTGAATGAAATCGATAATCAGGTGAAGTAACAGTAGGTTAAAAAATCGTTAAGACAATTACGGATAAGAAAATACGAGACGATGTGTAAATCGGACGGAAGGTTAATTTGACGTAGCTATTGAACGAATCATTGAATTGATCGAGATAATTCAAACTCCAGACGTATTCTTATTCTGCTGACATCAATTTCTGAAATGTTTACAAGATCCGACAGTCATAACCAACCATTGAAGGGAGGAACTCACCGACGAGTAACTGCCTTTGGCTGCCCAGTCCACGGTGTTGTTGTGCCAAAAGTCGTACCCAGAAACGAACTTGGAGGAATCTGGTCCAAAAGAATCAACCATTGAATTCAAACTTTCATAAGTACTCTATAAGGGACCTCAACGAGGAAGAAAATGGCTGCAAATAGAATGAAAGCGAAAGCGCTGTTTAGAAACCTTTATGAATATCAATACAAATATTTTTTTCAATAGAGCTATCGTATTCGTCTCTGTGCAACAAGATATAATATGAAGGGTTCCTTCCCCACTTCTCCAGACCTGAAAAAGTTAAGTTATTCACATGGAAGATTTAAATTACCAGCTGTAGCAAATTCACAGAAGGGGAAATCCTCCCCTTCTTCTCAGCTTTTTGTAAAAAAAATTGATATGTCTCTTATATTGCTAATAATTAATCCGTACCAGTTATGACTTGGATGTTGGTCTCACTATACTATTTCTTCAAGACTGTTTAGTAATGAAAATGTAAAATCATCCCATGAAAAATCTTTTATAATAATTTAATTTGACATTCATTAAACAATTATCACATTGAAAGAGATTATCGTTAACAATGTTTGCATAAGACACACCTGGAGTCGTTGTGACTCTGAGATGAGTGTAGTAGTCCTGAGCTCCGACTAAGAAACCCTGGAAGGTGTCGAACCCTCGTTCGGTCGGGGTGTAATTTCTGTTGCAGAATCCAAGATGCCATCTAAAAATGAGAAAAAGTTATAAAAATGTAGGTACACTTATCATGAGTATCAATAGTTGTCTACAAATTCTTTGGTAATAAATGAAGCCCCTTGGGTATTGAAAAAAAATCACATAAGTAAATTTTTTACAGCAATACGTGCCAAATCGACGCATTTTGTTACGCTCTGACAAACGTGACCCCATCACGCTAAATTTCCATCGTGACATCATCTCGCACTCACTCGCCATCGTGACACTGTCCCTCACTTTCTTTCTAATGTGACACTTCATTTTACTCGCTTCACAACGAGACACAATCTTACACTCACTGTCCAATGTGACATCATCTTACACTCCCTCTCCAACGTGACAACATCTTGCACTAATTTACAAACGTGGCACCATCTCAAACCCACTAGCCAAAGTAACACCATCTCGAACTCACTTGCCAATGTGAGGCTATCCGGCACTTACTTCCCAACGGACACTATCCCACACTATCCCGCACTCACCTGCCAACGTGACACTATCCCACACTATCCCGCACTCACCTGCCAACGTGACACTATCCCACACTATCCCGCACTCACCTGCTAACGAGACACCATCACGCACTCACTTGCCATTGTGGCACTATCCTGTACTCAGTTGGCTATGTGACACTATCCCTACTTGCCAAAGTTACACTATCCCGCACTTGCCTGCCTCAGTAACCCTATCACACACTCACTTGGAAAGTGACGCCATTTTGAACTCCCTTTCCAACGTGATACCAACATGCACTTACTTGCCAACGTGACACTATCCCGCAATGACTTGCCAACGTGACACTATCCCGCAATGACTTGCCAACGTGACACTATCCCGCAATGACTTGTCAACGGGGCATTATCCCGCAATGACTTGCCAACGTGACAATATGCCGCCATGACTTGCCAACGTGACATTATACCGCAATGACTTGCCAACGTGACACTATCCTGCAATGACTTGCCAACGTGACATTATACCGCAATGACTGGCCAACGTGACACTATCCTGCAATGACTTGCCGATGTGATACAATCCCGCAATGACTTTCTAAGGTGACACTATCCCGCAATGATTTGCTGAAATGACGCTATCCCACATTAACTTGCTAGGGTGACGCTATCCCAGAATGCCTTGCCAACGTGACGCTATCCCGCAATGACTTGCCAAGGTGACACTATCCCGCAATGACTTGCAATGGGGACACTATCCCGCAATGACTTGCCAACGTGACAATATGCCGCAATGCCTTACCAACGTGACACTATCCCGCAATGACTTGCCAACGTGACACTATCCCGCAATGACTTGC
>SDVV010004105.1:5285-20549 GCA_016164225.1 Gammarus roeselii
AAGTGGAAATTCGTTAGCGAGCACGTTAAGGGATTCGATTGTGGTGGAGCGGAACGTGCCGGTTGTGATACGCAAAGCAATGTTTGTGATGGTCGAGAGAAGGTCGAGAGTAGTTTTGGCTGCAGATCCGTAGACAACGGCTCCGTACTCCATGCGCGATTGTATTATTGCTCTGTACAGCGTCATTCCGGTGTCCATGTCGGCACCGAACTCCAGGGATGTTACCGATTGGATAAGTCCTGTCGACCTTTTGCAGCGAGCCGCCAGGGCTGTGATTGCTATTAGGTCCAACATCAGACACAAGGATACCTAGTTCATCGATTTTTCGTAAGCTAAAGGTGGGTTGTGCAACGTTAGGGCTGGTTTCAGGTGTAAACCGGGCACAAGGGTGAAGTGCATGCTTTTAGTTTTAGAGGGCGAGAATTGGAATCCGTTCAGGGAAGCCCGGTTCCCGACTAGGTTTAGGCATTTCTGGAGTTCGTGTTGAATTGTTATGAGGCTGGGGTGTCTGTAGCTTATTTTTAGGTCGTCTACGTATAGTGATGAGAGCAGTCTTCCGTCTCGGGGAAGAATGTCGGCTAACTGATCGATTTTGAATATAAAAAGAGTGACACTGAGGACGCTTCTCTGGGAAACGCCCATTTCTTGCGGATATGACGGCGACTGAGTGTCGCCAACCCTGACCCTGGAGGTGCGATTGGTAGAAATTGGTGGATAAAAAGTGGTAGCCGACCTTTCAAACCTTTACGGTAGAGATCCTTCATGATCTCGTATTTCCACGTAGTGTCGTATGCTTTTTCAACGTCGAAAAATATGGAAATCACATATTCTCTTCGGACGAGGGCCTGTCTAATAACTGATTCTAATCGTACGATGTGGTCCGTTGTGGAGTGGCACTTCCGGCCACCGCACTGGATGTTGTTAAGGCCTGCATGCAGTTCAAGGTAGTCGACCAGGCGTGAGTTTATTATTCTTTCCATAGTCTTGCATAAGACGCTAGTTAGGGCAATGGGACGAGAGTTATGTGGGTGGCTGTGACATTTTCCCGGTTTGGGTATCGGGATAATTACGGATTCCCACCATTGGCTGGGAAAGACTGAATTTGAATACAACGTATTGAACACATTTAGTAGGTGTTGGAGAACGTTATCAGGAAGGTGTTTGATCATGTTGATGTGCACTCGGTCCGGCCCGGGTGAGGTTTTACGAGTGTGGTCAATTGCATATTGTAGTTCATGGATGGAGAAAGGCTTGTTGTAGAATTCTTCATTTGTGGAAGCGACGTCGATATGCTCACTTTCTCTTAGGATCTTTTCCCGTTGGAAAGAAGCCGTATAATTTGTTGATTGGGATATTTGGCTGAAAGTCTGAGCTAGTTTGTCCGCAATGTCCGCGTATGAAGAATAGACAGTGTCTCCGTCCGACTGTATGTGGATAGGTCGCTCGGGCGACCTTGGATACGTCTGATTTTTTCCCACACATGGGAAAGAAGGGTGTTTCAATTGATTGTATTAACTTATTGGGTCTAGCTTTCAAGCTTCTTCTCCACGCTAAGTTTGCGGCAAACGGCGGGTTCCCTTTTCCAGGCCACTCGGTTCCTGGGGAAACGTGCGCGGCGGAAGGCCTCGCACATCCTGTCACGCCGATCCCTTGCTTCTTGTACCTCCGGGCACCACCAAGGTTTTGGGAAAAAAATTGAGGGTACATATTGGGGAATGCATGCAGTAGCTGCACTTTGAAATTTTTCGTATATATGTATGATAAGGTCGTGCTCTGAAATGTCTTCGGGAAGGCCCTCCACATCGTCCCATGCGACATGTGTCGAATTTTCCTCCCAGCTGGCTTTCCGGTAGTTGAATCGAAGTTCTTGTGCGTTAAGATTGTTTGGTCGGTTAGTAAGGAGCGATATGATCACTGGGTTGTAATCACTGTCATGTGTTGAAGGCAGGACTCCCCGAACCAGTTGGGGAGCTAAAGTAGGGGAACAGATTGATAAATCGATGGCGGTTTCACTTTCGAGGGTGATCCGTGTGGGTTGTCTATCGTTGAGAAGGACCAGGTTGTGAGTGTCTATCGTGTTGGCCATTATCACTCTTCTGGGGTCTGTTCTCACGCATCCCCACACTTCGTGGTAGCTGTTGAAGTCTCCAGAGAGAAGTACGGGATGATGCAGTTGGTTAAGCAGATCGGTCATTAGTGCCTGCTTGAGGTCGTGGTTTCGTGACGAGGAGATATATACCACTGTAATAGGTCTTGAGATACATATCTTCACTGCGACAGCTTGGAGTTCTGTTCTCAGAGGGAGGAAGTGGTGAGGTATGCTTTGATGGATCATAAGTGCCACTCCGCCGTGTGCAGGCACATTATTGTGACCTCCGCGACGGTGTATGACATATTGAGGGATAGAGAAGGTGGCTGTGTCGCGGAGTTTGATCTCCTGGAGGCCTACCACCAAAGGTTTATGGGTGGAGATCAGCGATGATAATTCATCTTTCTTGCTTCTAAGTCCCTGACAATTCCACTGAAGTATTGTAGTGTTGTTCATTTCGGATTTGTTTCACAGCCAGATTTTGGTGGTCTGGAGCGTTCGCGTGTTTTGTAGGAATTTTCGTGGTGTTCTTGTCTAAGAGGCGCAGGTGTCCTAGACCGAGAGCATTCGCATGAGCGTCCGCTTTCTGTAGAACATGATTTCCTAGACTCACTGCTTTCTCGGCTGTGAGTGCTCTTGTAAGAGGAAAAGGACGAGGGAGTACGATCTTTGTGTTTGTTTCTTGAGCGAGCGCGTTTCTCTTCTACGGAGAGTTTTTTAAACATCATGATGAGCTGAGTAGTAATCTTTGGGATATTTGAGTCGAGTGAAATGCATGGTAGATCACTGTTTTTGGATATCAGTTCTTCGTTGAAGATTTTCAAGGCGTCCTCGCGCAGGCGATGGTCGTTCTAACTTGTGAGATGTTCTGGTGTTGGGCATGTTAGCTGAGGGTTGAATACCTCACTCTGGTTTTCGCTTGGTGTGGTTGCAGTTAAGACGGTCAGAAGTCGTTCAACGTTATGATCGAGGCGAGCTGTGGTTTGTAGGGTGCTACTAATCTTTTTGCTTCGTGGCGAGAGGGTGTCGTTTATCCCGCGGTCGTCGTCAAATGAATCATCGTCTCTTGGCCTGTTGCTTTTCGGGTTCTTGGGCCTCTCCTCGTAGTCGACCGAGACAGCATCCATTGCAATGCTTTCCTGGGCACTGGTGGATTCGTTGTTTGGGTCGCCCGCCTCTGTTACGAGGGCGGTCGCTGGGCTGGTTGTGGTATTGTTAGTACTAGAGATGGATTTTGGGGTCATGGTAGTAGTTTGTGTTAACTGTACGCGAATATTGTCTGATGGGGTAGGCTTAGTTGTAGATTTGCTTGCTTTGACGTAATCTAAATTACAGCACTTTGTGTTTTTGTCATAAAAGATTTGGATGGCTTCTTTCTGTGTGACTCTGCGGTCATTTTGTATGATTGTCATTGCTTTTTGGTCCCTCTGCTTTGGGCAGTCACGGTCACCTGCCTCATGGAGTCATGAGCAGTGGTAGCATTTAGGTTGCGGGACTGTGCTGCCCTCTCGGTCATGCTCGCCGGCGCACCTCTTACAGCGTTGGGGTATGTATGGCTTGCAGTATTTGATGACGTAGCCGTATTCCAGGCATTTTTTGCACATAGCAGGCCATGTCGGCACTGGGTAAGTTTTTTGTTTTTCCCTGTTCGCCCGGGATTTCTATAAATTCCGGTGTGTCACGTCCAGGGAAAGTGATTTGGTACGCGGTGGTGTGGATGTTTCGTGGTTTAATCCATTCTGCTAGGGAAACGTTGGTGATTCCATAACCCTTTGCTAAACCCGCTTCAAAAGCCCTTAGGTCAGTTTTGGGAGTGTAGTTGGAAGTGTATATAATTCGTCTTGTAGTATTGAAAACAGGATGTACTTCGACAGCTACCATATGTTTGTCTATTTTGTTAATCCTTTAAATAGCTTTACTTTGCTCAATATTAACGACGTGGGCCAGATACTTCTTGCCCTGTCGGTTAATGTTTATCGGTCTGCCTCCCAGTTGTTTGGAAAGAGAGTTAATCATGGCAAATGGGTTCATTGAGTGGGCAACTTTGGTTGCACCGCTATCTACAAGCGTTATGAGGAAGTGGGTAGGGAATGATGCTGATCTTCTCTCCTGGGTGGGAGGATCAGTCTGGGGGGAGCGAATCGCGGCCGCAGCCTCTCGTTGCCAGACTTTGTGCTCAGGTTGGTATTGCAGGATCTCTCTCAGTCTTGTCCTGAGGGCAGTCTTCGTGTCCCGTAACGTGGCCGTTCAGTTTGCAGTAAAGCGGAAGAGGTTAACAGCTATACATCGACTGATGCGGTTGTCAGCCGTTCATCGGCTTAAGTTGTTGGCAGTCACGCTGATCGGCTTGGCAGACGTACAGTTCCGTTTTTTTTCCCCGGGAAGATGCCTCCATCATTTATTTCTAAAGGCCCAAAAAAGTAGGGAGACCCCTGGCCCCAACACTCGCCAGAAGTTGTGGCATCCAACCATACTACTACCGCCTCCAGCCCTGCTAGAGTAACTGCCTACCCACTGTACCTTAACAAAGATCCGATCTATAACTCCTCGAATTGATAGGCTTACAAGCTAATTGTACACTCAAAGCGTTGCCACGTTGCACCGCCAGTTCTAGCCTCTGCTTCAGTCAGAACGTTTTACGAGGGTCCCCGGAGGCGGCAGATAACCGTCGACCGATGTCATGGATCAGGGGGCTGCTGGTTTTGCCGATAACGCCGGTTCTCTCAATAGCACAGGGTTCGAAAAGGTAGCGGTCGCGAAGGGATTAATACTTATTTCTTTTTTTGTTTTCTGCCGCGTTCTCAGCCCTGCCAGCCTCTAAAGAAGTGCCAGGCAAGTGACTCGTTGCAAAGTTGTCCATGCAGGTACAATCACAACAAATGTTTTTCCCTCTAAAGAAGGGGAAGACCGTAACGCCGTCAGGCGGCTTACCATTGCCTCAATTGATGCCATGCTCACGGATCGTACCAAGGTCGACTTTTCATAGCGCTTGTTTAAATATGTCATTCAGAGCCAAATATCTGGGATGACGACCTTCTCTGTAAAGGCACAAGTGCGCCTGAGTGTCGGACAAACACACCGGCGCACCCACTCTGAGCCCATGAGCAATTCTAAGCGAGTCAGGGTCCAATAAAGTACACAGAGGGGCGGCAGGAATTACTTATAGCCAAGAACCGCTATGGTAACAAGGAGCAGCTAGGAGACGAGCCTTAGTTTTTGGATCTTGTGCCTCAAGTAACAGACCGTCCAAATTAACCCTTACTCCTTCCTGTCCCATGATTTATGGATGGCGCAGCAGTCTCCTTCTGGTGCTATCGCATCATCACCATGCCCAGCCTTCCATGCCAGCACTGCTTCCGAAAGTTCGTTAGTCTGCGCCAAAACTTCAACGTTTGACAGAAGGGCTTCGACTAAGAGACCAACAGAGTGCAGAGCTGAGATGAAGCTAAGCAGGGCGAGATCCTGCGCCTTGCGAATGCCCAAACCACCAGAACTGACTGGGAGAGTAGCTTGCTTCCAAAAAAAATCTGAAAAATAAATGTTAGTAGTTGTTGGGAAAGCTTTTCGGATGGATTCGTCGAAACTAGCTGGGTTATTTTCATGCAGGTATGTGGGAGCAGCGCGCAAAAGATACCGGAGTTTAGGAATGGCAAAGCATTTTCTAAATAGGGTTAGAGCTTGGTGTGGCTCAATTACGCTCAGTCAAGAGGTCATCAATTTAAGGTGGTCAATTTTGCCTTCGAGTGCTCCTGGAATAACTTGGACTGAGATGGGTGAGCCGAAAACGGTGCTACGTTCAGCGTACGCAATTTAGATGTCAGGGATGACCTCGCGAAAAAGAGTCTCTGAGATCCTCCTGGATGCCATGTCCGAACTGTTAACGTGAATCAACTCCCTTTTTTGGCCGTTAATATCCAAGCCTATTTGGTTTAACTTTACTGGCAGGTCGCGGAACTACTGCGACCCCCCCCTCCCCCTCCGAGCGTGGCGTCATCCAAGTATCAAATGTTCAATTCTGAAATAGCACTTCGCGCAATTCGGTCCCTTTGTTGGAAACCAGTTGCAGAGTGGGTTGTTTCATCGCCAAAAAACAACAAAGAATGCTCCGAATATGCTTGCCAAAGGAGCCAGTACATACTTGGAGTGCGCTCACGGGCAGCTTGCAAGAAGACATCTCGCTCGATACAGTTGAACGCGTTCTCCAAATACAATTTTAGAACGACGCGAACTGATGTGTCATTGGCGATGTAACGGCCTGTGGCATGCACAACAGCTTTGCAGCCTCCTTTGGTGGCAAACCCTAGTTGAACCGGACGCAACTGACTGCCCAAACGATTTGCTAGCGGGGCACAACCAACCTCAATGGCTAATCGCCAAAGGGTGTTGCTGACGACAATGGGTCGGATACCGCCGAGTTTCTTCAATAAAGCGCAAAGTGAGACACCGTGAAAGACCTTTTTGGCAAAAGGAGGGATTTCCCCCTGAAGTGTCAGGTTAACAAATTCTGTGAGAGTTGAGGCAAGGCGGACTCCGGCACCTCCAGCATTTTTCTTCAGGAGTGACTCAAGGTGACCAGGTCTGAGACCAGCACCGGAACCACGTGGAAAAGACTTCATTGCCTTTATGACCTCTTCGACAGTAACGATAACCGGAGACGCAAGATCATCGTCGGGAGGCGCTGGAAGTGGGATATCAGCCGGGCTGTCCGGATGTTTATCGCACAAATCTTGTGAAGTTTCTGGGCAGAATGGGGCTAGTGACTCGCTAGAAGAAGCTACCTGAACAGCCCCTCGAAGGTCGAAATCGGCGAACTTCGCATTGACTGTTGCCTTCT
Source organism: Gammarus roeselii (assembly GCA_016164225.1). Lineage (NCBI taxonomy): Eukaryota > Metazoa > Arthropoda > Malacostraca > Amphipoda > Gammaridae > Gammarus > Gammarus roeselii. Next base: position 12,209 of record SDVV010004105.1, read on the forward strand.
ATCTATTGTCTAAATTTTGTCTGACAGTAGTAGCGGTCTGTTGATCGACAAGCTCCCAAGAGGACAATACTGGCACGTCCATTCTGTCCATGTATTCCTGCACATAGAGACGTACGCGTGAAGTTAGCGAGGGCTGCTTAGCGTCGGAAAAGTTGGTGTTAGGACACCGCAAACCACAAAAGCTGAACTCCATGAGCCGGGGCCATGCGACGGGAGTTCGTTCTCGAATGCAGTCACCTAAGAGTGAATCAAGTGCTTCTGCTAGTAGAATGGTTACGCCTTTCGGAATCTTGTTTAAAACCTTGATATAGCGCTTACATTTGCCAATGTAGGTGTCGAAGTCAATAGAACCTTCATCGCTTGATGAATCTGAAGGTTGGGTCGTCGGGGTGACGCTACAGCGAGAGCAATGCCAGAACTCAGCGTTTCTGGCTTTGAGAGAGTTCTTTTTTACGCATGAAAAATGTTAATATTTGCGCTAATTGGAACACGGAATTATTTTTTTCTTTCTCGTATTGATGCTTCTGCATTCATGACAATAGTGTTTGTAATTATCTGGATCTATTTCGCTAGGTAGCATAATAAAAGAACCCGATTGAGCTGAAGTGGAGGCTGTTGGTATAGCATTATTAGAGGAGCCAATGAAGGGAAGGGCGGACTGAGCCGCCCGTCATCCAAGTATCAAATGTTCAATTCTAAAATAGCACTTCGCGCAATTCGGTCCCTTTGTTGGAAACCAGTTGCAGAGTGAATTTTTCATCGCCAAAAAACAACAAAGAATGCTCCGAATATGCTTGCTAAAGGAGCCGGTACATACTTGGAGTGCGCTCACGGGCAGCTTGCAAGAAGACATCTGAGGCAAAAATCTTGTGAAACGGGAGCCAAATCTTTAGCACTGTCGGCTGGGGCAACGTCCATTTTAGCGCTACCTACAGTGCTCTCAACCGAGGCAAGAGTCCGCACTAAGAGCACCCGGTGGCGTGATGACGAATGCATCCCACCGAAAGCACACAGGGGAGACAGCAGTTCCCCCACTGGCGACCTCGTGACTCTCCGGTTCAGCTGCGCATATCTGGTCTGGCTGGTTATGGCAAGCTCGGTCTGGTCGGCTTGCACAGTTCGAGGATCAGAAACGAACGCCGCCGGAGGCTCTAGCTCTATAACAGCCGCAACTGTTAGAATTACACGTGCCTACAGTGCAACGGCTGCAGCGACCCAAATTGTCGGTCATCGCGAGGAAGGCGACGTAATTTAACCGTGCAATTTAACGTCAAGCAAAAATGTCATATACCGATGAAAAACGCTACACTGAGAAAGGTTTAAACAACTCGATTTCCTCAAAAATAATCACCTGCCTGACAATTCCATGATGAGCTGAGAAATATTATGAGATTATACTAACATGTGGTAGTGAAGGGGATGGAAATTAGTATTTGGCTCCCAAAAACGTGATAAGTCATTGATCTATCCTTAACATTTAGCTTAGCGACTTGCTCCTTCGGTTATTCCATAATCATTATCTAGCGCGCTGTAAAGGAAAATAACTTTTCTTACCTGTGTCGTCATCCGAATTTTACTTTTTTCGTTTGATTTTTTTTTTCGTTATGGGCAGCTACATACTAAGACAGCAAAAATTTGCACCGCAGATGGCCTCCAGAAGAAACCTAGAAATAACCGAAAAAAAATACAACCTTGGATTTGACTGAATATGGGTAATAGCTGAGGAAGTAAATTAATAATGACCGATACGAATTACTCAAGAAAGTAATCACGGGAGCTCACGAATGAGTGTTCATAAGCGCTTAAAAGTAATCAACAAAAACATGAATTGCAGTTAGTAAGAAAATCGAAGTAAAGTTAAAAATAACCTCCATAAATTGTGTCACAAGAAAATGCCCAAGAAAGTAATTGTGATCGTGAGAATAGAATATTTAGGCAAAATTTGCATCGCAAATGGCCTTAAATATGACAGCCTTGGTTTTGACGGAATAAGGGTAACAGCTGAAGGAGTAAAATAAAATGTGACTAATACAAATTACACAATAAAATAATCATAAGAGCACACGAATAAATGCTAATAAGAGCATAATAGTAATCTGCAAAGACGAATTGGAGTTAATAGGAAAATTGGAGGAAACTGAAAAATAGCATTAAAAAATTGTCCAGAACAAAAATGTTCAAGAAAATGATTGTGAGCCTGAGAATAAAAGTAAATGAACACATAGCGGTACTCTAAAAGCGCATAAATGTTAGCTGGCTGGCAAATAAAGGCAGACTAAAAAACATAGCTGAAACATAACATAAGAAAAATATACCTTGAAATGGTCTTGAGATCCCAAAGTCGTGATCATGAACCACTGAATAATTGATCGATGAAAGGAGTAACTTGCAGTAAAAATATACTCGGCAGAGGGAAATAAACCACCGATAAGTGTAGCTAACTAAATTACGTGTAATATAATGAACTAAACAGCTATAAGTAAAAATAATATCAGTGCTGAAAAAATTTGAATGTGTGGACCATCATTAGGCCTAAAACAGCAGCTACAATGAACGTGTGCCCTACTGTTTGGCTGCCAATATCCTGAAGCGGGTCGAAGTAGATGATCCACGAATTTTCCTTGCACGAACTCCTTAAATGGGTGCAAGGCCGCCAGGTTTCCGAGCTACGGGAGGAAGGGGTAGGAGGGTAGTGTAAGTCCCCAGCACCATGCCTTGGGAAGCGAATGAACTCACAAATCGGGACTACGGGTCAGTCACTGTGTTGCGTAAGTTAACGCAGCCGAGGCAGTCAAGAGCGGGCAGGGAGGGATGGGTTAGGCTGCACAGGGAGATGATGGTGTACCTGCCCTCGTGACGTTAAAGCGCCTTCTTCCACGAGCACACACGCCGCACTACGTCGAATGAGGCTTAAGGAACCACTCAAGTTTCTAGGTTAACGGAGTAAACAACGTTCCCAAGAGCACGTGATGGTGTTCCACGGAGTCATAATGAAGCACAAACATGATACTGTCAATGGAATATCAACCGCGCAGAGTTGCCAGATGCTTCGATGCTGGCTGACGCGAGTACTACGGATTTGTTCTTTAACACAATTTCGTTATGGGCAGCTACACTGATGCCGCTAAAGGAAACACCTATGGATATGAGAGCAGTTCACACGTAGAGCTGAACTAGAATAAATGCACTTAAACAGGGTATCAAGAGGCCTATTGTTTCTGCCGCAGGACGGGGGATGGAGGGTGGGGACGCGAGTGGGTAGAGACCCTCCTTATGCCAACACTGGGCGTAAGCCTCGATCGGCAAGGTATGACACTATGAGGTCACGCAGGCCAGTGCACTTGAAATCACTCTTCACAAACTGTGTTTAACAAAACCATCAGTCCACTGCACAATAAATTGCATCAGATTTGTTTATCTTCGGTTGGGTCACTTTTCACTGACGTTCGTCTCTTTGGGCCTTATTTTGATGGTCAAAACGTGGGAGGACAACTCCTTGACGCAACCCTCTTGACGGGCGGACACTGCAAGGAAATTTGTTTCTGATTAGTCTATAACCGACAATACAAAATCTACTTTCCCCAAGTGGAATTGAACTTCATATAGAAATTTCATTAGGTACTATATTTGGACAAAGATCCTCAATGGATAAAATCAATTGAATTTCCGATGAGTTCAAATATCGAGCGGAAAATGATCATTGACGATTTTTCTTAATCTTCAATCGTAAACTAATTTTCTTCCGCTACTGTACACACATCGGCTGAAGAGGTAGCTGCCGAAAGTCGGCTGATGCGGTTGACCGCCGAAGTCGTCGACAGTCGGAGCTGTTGGCAGCTATACGACAGCTGAAGCGAATAGCAGCCCTACACTGGTTGAAGCGGTTATCCTCCCTACGTCGGCAAGAACTATTGGCAGCCGTACGTGGATTAAAGAGGTTGGCAGCCGTACATCGGCTCATGAGGTTCTCGACCGTGAGTCCTCTGAAACGGTTAGTAGCCTTTCGTACGTCGGCTGAAGCTCCTAGTGATGAATTCAAATAAAATTTCACATCAAAACATTTTTCCGTTAATATATATAAAAAAAAAATTCATTTGCTAATTCATTTTTATTGTTTATGTTTCATTGAGACAGCGTTTGCACAGGAGCGGTGATCACCCCGAAGAGACGGTGAAACGAACGAATTGAAAGACTCGAAAAATTAAAAAAAATCTAGAATAAAGAAACCAGAGAATCAAGGGACTCATAATTCTCACTGGGTTCAAATAGTCCAATAAGCTCAAAGGTCTCTAAACGCCCAAATGGCTTAAAGCTCCATAGGCCTAAAGCTCATTGACCCAAAGAGCTCAATGAGCTCAAATGCGCTTGAGTCTCGAAGAGCTCAAAGGGGCCAAATTGCTTGATAAACTGCAATGACCTGGAGGGAGTATATAACCCAAGCGTTTCAAATTGTCCAAATGCCTCAAATTGGATAAAGGACCCAGCTGGCCGAAATGCCGAGGCGGTCCAAAAAGCTCGTGAAGCCCAAAAGAATGCGAAAACCACAAAGAGGCATAAATACGCCTAAATTACCCGGAGCGATCAAAGGGTAGTGTTCCCATTGAGATGAATGAGCTTCATGGCCTGTCAGGATTCACTGTGTTCATCGAGGTTAAAGAGCTGAAAGCGCTCAATGATCAAGCCTAATGGGGAATAGGTGCTGGGGGGCTTGATGGGCTAAGAGTTCAAGGGTTCAGGAGCATAGAGACGAGAGATGATGGCTCGTGGGCAATGGCACGAGGATCGGAGAGCAATGATTTAACGTGAAAAAAAATCACGGAGAGAGGATGAGTGAAAACATGAGGAATCGCTAATTTCCTAACAAGGTGTTGTTCGAGAAAGTGCAACCAATGGTGGATGCGAGAATGTATTTGGCATAGGGTGTAGAGCAAGGAAGATGGAGGGGGATAGCGAGTTGATGTGAGGAGGGTGAGTTGAGGGATGTGTAAAGTGACTAGGCGATGAAAGGTGGAATGACCAAGGCGTTGTCCGGTCTTAAGAATGCTCTAAAACTGGTGGAAAATATATATTTTTTGGAACCTGTTCGTGACAAAGTTGACTCGTTTTCGATCAAGATCTGGCTGGGTATAGCTCTTGAATATCGCGATATCGGCTTAGCATTTTTGAAACACCCTTTGGAGAGATCAAACTATCTGTATTCTACTCATGAGAAGTGGTGACGTGAATGATTGGGAGCTTAGAGACTCCATTGGGTTATGGGTCGAAAAACGAGCACCGTACTAAATTTAAGAATTTGTATTTCCCCATGAAATATGATTGAAATTACTACCAACGCCAAAATTACTAGTCCCCACCTACCGCTTGCCTTCCACCTCTCATTTATGGATCGTGTCATTGCTCCTCTCATTTAGTGAATATTTCTCCTTTCGACTCGTCCCACATCTCGTCTCCTCGATAACATTTCTTCATTTTCTCCTCTTTGCCTCAAGTTTCCGTATCCAAGCCTTGCCGTCTCCACTCCTCGCTGTCTACACTCTCCCCATGTTGACACGGCTTGGGTTCACCCTACACGGTCGAGCACGTCATGACGTCGTCTCCAACCATCGCACCCGGTAGGCTCAACCATGATATCACGTCGGTGCGACCTGTGGGAACACCCGCGACACAGCATCAACTTCCTCAGGGGTGTAGGCCTAATATTAGGCTCGGCACCTGCTGAAACATTCCTACCTTTCACTTGTCGGTGAGTTCCCGTTCGATGGGCTCCGGCTGAGGCTCCAAGATCGCAAGAGAAGCTAGGAAAGAGCATGAACAACAACAACAACTACAGTGGAGACGGGGAGAGTAAAAGCGAGGGTGAGGGAAGAGAGGAAGAGTCAACACGGGGAGAGTGGACACTGGGAGACTGTGTGCACTCTTCCCATCGTTCCTCTCCGCGTTTTCACTCTCACAGACTCCACTCTCTCCCGTGACCCATTCTTTCCGTCTCCAATCACCCCCGTCACCTCTGTTAATCTCGCCATTCGATGCCCGCGTCGTTTACTCGTCTTCCAACCCTTTTGTCTATTTTGAATCATTCAAACCTACAATGACTCCCACCTCTTGTTTGGTCAATCTACACTGACTCCCACCTCCCGTTTGGTCAATCTAAAATGATTCCCACCTCTCGTTTGGTCAATCTGCAATGACTCCCACCTCTTGTTTGGCCATCTACAATGACTCCCACCTCTCATTTGGTCATATTTTTAACTTTTCGTCATGGTGTTGACGGTGAATACATTGTTTCAACTCAACCCCTGTGTCGTACATTACTATTTAATTGGCAAGGCTTCTGTTCATTATTTTAGGTAACATAGATTTCAGATTTCAAAATAGATTCGACTCGTGTGGCGTACTCTGTACGTACGATTTAAGAAAAAAGTTTTATGAAAAATTGTGCACCGACGATATTGAATTTTATTTTCCGCTCAGAGCTACAGCAGCGCGGGCCGGACCGTCAGACCCTCGACAAGGATGCCACATTCAATTTTAGTGATGAAGATAAACAGATTACCTTGTGATTTTGACTACAGATTGAACTACATACCGCCGGTTTCGAACATGAACCTATAGACTTTCAGCATTCCTACAAGAGGAACAATGAAAAGCTAATATCAGCGGGTGAATAGTAAATGAATGTCAGGTGGTCCGTCTGCAGTGTGCCACCTACCCTCTTCTGCGCACCCAACATACTGCACTCGCGCAAACGGAGAGCTTGAATTGACGAACACGTATATTCTGCATCAAGATCAGGCAGTAATCAGATGAAAAGTTTATCATACTTAGTTCAACGTTTTGTAGGCCAATGAAACTCTTTCAACAAATCTTATAAAACTTCCTGGTGCTACTGATTGATAGCTTATATTTAGGAAATTCATTTCGTATCAAACATAGAAAGCATTGCAAGAAATTTAACGACGTATCTTTGGTGAATTGTCTTATTCTGAAAAATTAGAAACTATCGATTAGGCAGCGATCTCATATTATTGTTTCGTTTCGAAAACAACGGTTCCACTGTGGCAACCAACACAAAGGGTTTTCAGAAGGATTTGAAGTTAACTGAAAAGTTCTCTCGCCTCGCAGTATCCGACTCATTTAGCTAAATTTAAGGAACTTGGCTCCGTTCAGGATAGACTGCGTCCAGGTCCACCCTGGACAGTATGAACGTGGACAACATGGAATCTGGTTGGCAAGACGTCGCTCGTTAGAATTTCAGTAAAAGGCTACCATTTCCGATTCCATTTATTAATATCTATCAAGAGAACGATAAAACTGGTTCGCTGATAATGACTGATTAAACACATATTCATTAAATTGGTTTTGTTAACAAAAAATTGCAGATTTTGGGGAGTGGAAAATCCGCAAGGTCTACACGGAAGTAATTACATCCACAGCGCATAACATTATGGTGCGGAATTATGCACCACCGTGTAATTGGGCCATCTTTATTTGAGAGCCCTACATTCTTTACAGAGACAGTCAACGGCGTAGGATACATACACATGCTCCACACATTCTTATGATCGGCCGTGAGTTATTTGAGCAATCGTTACGAGCTGGGGTTTTAACGGGAAGGAGCAACTTGCCGCACAGCCAATTGAGGCTCAAGCTGCACTCTCCTGGCCACCAAGATCACCAGACCTAACAGCTCCAATCCAACTATTTAGTCCTACGAAGCTACGTTCCGGGAATAATAAAGTTACTGTAAGAGCTCGCTCGTGTAATGCTGTTGGAAAGCGACACCTGGGAATTTTTTTCAGCTCATACATGTAGTTCACCAGAATTTTCTGTATAAAGTACAATTCTATGTCTAAAAAGTCGAGCTTGTTTAATCGGCTGTAGTAGCGAAAGAAAATTCGTTTATGTTTAACGATTAAGAGAAATCTTAAATGATAATTTATCGCTAGACATTTGAATTCATTGTAAATTGTAAATTTAATTAATATTATCCATGAAGAATTCCTCATAGGAAAAGTCTAGATATTTTTTTTAAGTTAAAGACTAACCATAAACTAATTTTCTTTCGCTACTGTACATGAACGTAATTCGAAATACTTAGTAGGAGTATTTCAACAATAGTGATTTGAAGCATCTCAGGGCTGAGTAAGGGATGAGTGTGAGGGCTTGGGAGAGAGCGACTGGGGTGGGAGCCTGCATGATTGAAGGAAGAATTAGTCTTATAGTTACCGTGTGTTCCCACTCCCCCGTCTCCACTTTCAAAGTCACCCGCTTCCCAAATCCATGTCTTCCCTTCACCAGTCTCTTCTCCCCGACCCCAATTGGGGTGAGTGAGGTGGGGTGA